>JAEOAD010000372.1:9057500-9177500 GCA_036365145.1 Orientallactaga sibirica | reverse complement strand
CCACTCAGAACAATGCAGCCCCTTTGGTCCGTCTGGTTTTGCATTCCTTCTCACCACATTTTGTTCAATGCTTTTAGACCAAAGTCCCAACATCTGACAAAGAAGACAAGCAAACATTAGAAATCCAAACTGGAACTTAATTTTGTTAGCTACCAAAATTCTTGCCATGGCCCTGTTTAGCAAGACTGTTTTCTTTTCCTTCTGTACAATGCCAAATATAGGGGTTGTTTAGTTTTGGTTTGCTTCTTTGGTTGGTTAGTTTAGTTTAGTCTTTTTTTTTTTTTTTGAGATAGAATATTGCTATAGAGCCCAGGCTGGCCTCAAACTTATAATTGTTCTTGAGTGCTGGGATTTCAGGTATGTGCTACCATGCTTGACTCAAATACAGCTGCTTTTAAAGATTTCTAATAAAGTTTAAATTACATATATGAATATATAAATCTTAAGTGTATATCCAGATAAAAATTTATGCTTGTACAGCGGGGCGTGGTGGCGCACGCCTTTAATCCCACCACTCGGTAGGCAGAGGTAGGAGGATCGCCGAGAGTTCGAGGCCACCCTGAGACTACATAGTTAATTCCAGGTCAGCCTGGACCAGAGTGAGACCTACCTTGCAAAACCAAAAAAAAAAAAAAAATCATGCTTGTGTTTCTTCATGACCACTGGATATTGCTGAACCCTCAGAAGGCTCTCTCATGTCCCTTCCTAGGCTGATGAACCATCACAATTTGCTTGGTACTACCTGGGTTTAGAACTGAAAGTACTGCATACTAGGAAACCTCTCAGTCCTTGGTCAACCAAAGAGTAGGTGAAAGTAGCCACAATTCTGGATAAAATGGCCCTGGGTTAAATTTACATGTTTTTGAACCTAAGTTAAAAGGAATGATGTAATGCTAGAATATTATAATATCAAGTCATTCTACCTACCCATATTGCTACATGAGTCAGTAGCTCATTTTTATTTTCATTGAAGTATAATAGCTTACTGTATGATGATACCACAATTTATGCATTCTACCGCAGATGAAAATTTGAGTTGTACACATTTTGGGCCATTGTGAATTAAAATTGATTCCAACATTCTTATATGAGTCTATTGCTAAACAGAAGGATGAAGAAGTGAAATTACAGGATAATAGCAATACATATGTATGGATTGTGTACATACTACCACACAATTTTCCAAAATAGTTGTAATGATTTCTTCCTATACCTATATGCAATTAAAGAGATGGTTCTAGCCGGGCGTGGTGGTGCATACCTTTAATCCCAGCACTCGGGAGGAGGGGTAAGAGGATCGCCATGAGTTCAAGGCCACCCTGAGACTACATAGTGAATTCCAGGTCAGCCTGAGCTAGAGTGAAACCCTACCTCGGAAAAAAGAGAGAGAGAGAAATGGTTCTTTTGTTTCTTATTTACCTATTATTAACCTATAACAATAATAATTCTCTGCCAAGTGGCAGAGAATTCTCCCACCAAGTGCGCGTCCTACATAGCACACTCAGTTTTCTCCATTCATTGGGAGGTGGAAAGGCACCATTTCTAGCCAGCTCCAAAGGGCCATGGGACCTGTCTTCTTAGTTTTCATCTTTCTTTCTAAAACACATCTTCAACCTGGCTCCCTGCTATCCTCCCTTAAAACAGAATCTTTTCCCTTTCAAGTTCAAAACCTTTCTTATCTTCAGTTTTTAATTTGGAGTTTTGATTGTCAAATTAACATAGTTGGCCAACCAAATTCAAGGGTTCTACATCTGTAGATTCAACTAAATCATAGATTTAAAATATTTTAAAAGAAGATTGCCTTCATACTAAATATGACAGACCTATTTCTTATCATTATCCCTCAGATATTACACAACCACTTTTTATATAGCATTTATATTAAATTAAATATTTTAATTAGTTACTATCCCATCATTGTCACAATAGCTGACAGAACAACTTAAAGAAGGAAATGTAGGTTTCAGTTCTGGGTTCACGGGTATTTATAGTCTGTCAGTGGCAGTAAAAATATAGAAGAGGTTCCTCATATCATGGCAGAAAGCAAAGAGTCTAAGACCAGTCCATGCCTAGTGACCTACTACCAACAGCTAGGTCCTACCTCTTAAAGGCCCTCAAAACAATGTCACCACCTGGGGAACAATGTATCAAAACATGGGCCTGTGGCGGACATTTTGGATTTAAACCATACGGTAGTTTAAGTAATTTAGAAATGATTAAGCATATTCAGGAGAGTGTGCAACCTAGATTTTATATAACTATTCTATATAATTTTATGTAAGTAACTTGTGCATCCATGGCTTTTAGCACCTACAGAATAGTCCTAGAACTAACCCTCCTTTGATACCAAGTGAAAACTATACCCATTATAAACATTTATAAAGGTTTTGGGATCCTCTGTGTCTCTGGATATCTGGCTTAGTAGGAGTTGGATGTTCTCTGTGTTTATCTCCTTCAGCCTTTTTCTGGTGTCATGATCACCAAGAACGCTGAACTCTTGCCCTTCCCCTGCATTACTCTATGGTTTCAGCTGAAGCCCTGGTGAGGTGTGATTGGTTGATCCTCCCTTCAGGTTTGTTGTCCATCTGAAAAAGATAAGCAAATTCTCCAATGGAGAGAGAACTTAGTACTAGATAGATGGGACGGCCATTGATATTTTAGAGAGAATTTTATATGCATAGGCCCTCTCTCGCCCACATTTGATGGTGTCTTGATCTTGCAGACTGAGCTCATTTTTGTACATGGTTTTGACTTATTTCTCAGTTCCAGCAATGAGTTCCATTCCACTGAGTGGATCTATTAGCCAAATCAAGAGCAGTTGGTAACCCACCATGGCTGTGTGCCACTACTGCACTTGTATGAGCATTACGTCAGGTTGTTTCCTGTTGGATATCTTAGACTGCCAGTTGTTTGGACAGATGTTGGCCATTTTCCCCCAGTCTCTTGTGTAGCACCCTCTGGCACTAGACTAGCTAACTGTCTGGGGACTGACCCTCTTCCAGATTCTGGCCAGGTCTCTCCATGTTTTGTCTCATGCACGTATGCTGTCTTCAACAGTAGGGTCTTACCATTAACCTTTGGTGGGTCATCAAGAACTCTGACAGAAATCTGTCTTTTTTGGGAAACCTTGTAGGTGTCTCTTATCAACAGCTCATTGTGAAAGTTAACCCCATCCTGGTACTGGGAGTTATAAGTCAGTGCCAAGGAAGGTAAGGGAAGAAAAAGATAGATAACAGAGAAAGTGAGTATAGAGAGGAGAGGGAGAAAAAGAGAGAGGGAGAGAAAGAAGCAGGAAAAGATTAAGGTTGGTCTTCATGATGTTCTCTCCACTTTCCTGTGGTACCTTTCCCCCATCCCACCCTCCCTATTGTCTGGTCCTCAGAGTGCTTATTAGGTTTGGCAACATCTCAGGTGGATTCAGGTTAGGAGCAACAGATAAATGAGACCATGCGACAATTATCTTTTTGTGATTGGGTGATCCCAATGTGGCTCAGGGAAGTTCATGGAAGTGGAAAGAATGTTAGAACCACAAGTTGGGGCATTATGCACAGAGACTTGGCCTATACCCCATAACTCTTGACTACCCCCACAATGCATGACCCACATTCCCCATTGATGAGGGTCCCTTTGGAAGAGGGAGGACAGGGAGGAGGATAATGGAGTCACCATTATGAATGTAAAATTAGAATAATATAAATTTTAAAAATAAATGATAAAAAAATTTATAAAGTCTATATATTTCCAAAAGTCAGGGCTAGAAGTGTAGTTCAATGGAGAGATGCTTGCTTAGTATGTTCAAGGCCCTGGGTTCCATCCCTAGAACCATAAAACAAAATAAGCATAACAAAAATGTAAGAAAGTAAGGAAACCAAAATCACATACAACAAAGGCAAAACTGTTTCACATAGGAGTTTTCCCTTTTAGATATTTTTCTTTAATTTTTTTTTTTACTGAGAACTTTAATAAATGAACTGTGCTGGTTTGAATCATATGTCCCCCATAAACTCATGTGTTCTGAATGTTTGGTCCCCAACTAGTGGCCATTTGGGAGGCAGAGCTCTGCCAAAGGAAGTGTATTATTGGGGGTGGATTTAGGTATATTATAGCCAGCTCTCCCTTGCCAGAGATGGGCTCACTCTGCTAGCACTGTTTTCCACCTTTTGTGTCAGAGGTGATTTCCAACCTCTGCTTATGCCACGCTTTCCCCTGCCATCATGGAGCTTCCCCTTGAAACTGTAAGCCAAAAATAAAAGCTTTCCTCCCATCAACTACTTTTGGTTAGGTGCTTTGTCCCAACAATGAGAAGGTAGCTAAAATATTAGTATACTGTAATTTGATCATAGTCCTATCCCATTACCTTTTTGTTTTATTTTGTTTTTTGTTTTTTTTTTTTGAGGTAGGGTCTCACTATAGCCCCGACTGACCTGGAATTCACTATGTAGTCTCAGGGTGGCCTCGAATTTACAGTGATCCTCCTACCTCTGCCTCCCTAGTGCTGGGATTAAAGACGTGTGCCACCATGCCCGGTCCATTACCATATTTTATTCTCCCTCTCCCATTCCTGTTCCACTGAACACCCTCCTCTTTCCAAGTAGTCCTTCCTCTGTTTTGATGTCTCATTCGTTTTGTCCGCCTCCATCCTCCATGTCAAAATGTTGATGGACTCAGAACTGTTCAGGTCTTGTGGGAGTTACAACAACCACTGTGAGGTCGGGAATGCACTACTCAGTTCATGTCTGGAGGACAGTGCCCCAAAGTACTCTTTCTCGCTCTGTGGCTATTACATTGTTTCTGACCCTGTTCCTCAATGTTCCTTGAGCCTTGGAAGGTGTGCTAAAGATGCCTCACTAGTGTTGAGCTCTCAACATTCTCGTATTTTCAGCTCTGATAAGTTTTGAGTCTCTCAGCATCTACCGCCATCTCCACAGAGAAGCTTCTCCTGCTAGCAGTGAGAGCAGCACTAATGTTCATTCCACCGCTTCCTCTGCAATGACCCGTCCAGTGCTAAGCACTGGGCTTTCTCTTCTTCTCATCGCCTTGATGAGTCTTGAGTTTCCTCAGTATTCACCACTGTAGCAGACAGCTTCAGGTTCACTGAGATGAACTTCCAGACCAGGCACAGTTATGGAGGAAGGGATACTATTTATTGAAGCTTACAGATCCAGGGGAAGTTCCATAAAGGCAGGAGAAGCAGCCTGCTTTCACAGGGCCAAGCAGAGAGAGAAAAAGCCAACCAGCCACCACAGCATACAGAGCAAAAACTACAGCCAAAAGGTCACACAGCACACTTCAGGAACTCCTGCTAGGCACATTTGCATATCTTTACAATGGAATCTCATACCCACCATTAACACCTTAAGACCAGCCCCCAGTGACATTGCCTCTAGCAAGGTGATTGCAGATGCAAACTATAAAGTAATAAAACATTGAATATATTGGGGGCCATATATTCAAACTACCACAACCACCATCTGTGAAAATAAGCTTTTAACCAAAAGTGAGAAAGCATTAATCAGTAAGTATAAACATACATTTAGAAGGTAATTTGATAGATTTAATGTACCAATTTCGCCAAAGAACAGTGAGAGCTTCTTTTGAGGCCCTATGTCCTTCCAAGTCATAGGCTTCTGAGTCAGGTTTCAGTACCATGAATTCCTTCCCACCGCACAGGCCTCAAATCAGACATCAGTTGGTTACTCCCCATTACTTATGTGCTACTAATGTACCCATAGGCACATTTTCCCTGACTGGTTGGCTGTGTAGCTTGCAGGATCCACTGTTGGTTAAGATTATCGATGACTTTTCTCCCCCAGAAGCCCACATAACACTGTTCAGCACTATGGCAGCTAGCTAGCAGGGAGATGGCTTTGAGCCCAGTAACAGCTTGATTTCTCAGTGTCCTGTGACCACAACACAGGTCAGCAATAGGGTCTTACTATCTAGTTCTCGTGGGTAACTAAGAGTATTGACAATAGCCTTATTGTTTTAGGGGCCTCAGGGGCTTCCCTAACCAATAACTTGCTTGGAGGCAATGACCTGTCCTTCTGAACTCTTTTCTAGCTGTATTTAACTTGGCTACAGATAAGCACTGTATGGGCATAATGCTGAATATTCCTCTGTGGCTTAATTTTATACCTCACATTGTCCTTCCACTGAAACTCCTTATAAGCATCATTTCATCACATGGAACCTACAAAATTTAATCACTATTGTTGACTGTTTGCCTTGCCTGGTTTTGTATGATCAGAAATGATGCATGAGGAACATCTTTTACAAAGAGTTTGCCTCAATTTTATATTATATTCTTGTGCCAAATTCCTTTTTCAAAACTACCACATACTGAATACCTTCTATGGACCAAGCATGCTTCATATACATTTACCATAGTTGATCTTCAGAACCCTATGAGACATTCTTGATTAGGAGGCTTAGGAGATTTTACACACACACACACACACACACACACACACACACACACACACACAAAACATATGTTGCTTTTGTCAGATATTTTGTCACAGCAACAAGAAAATTAAGTAATACAGTTAGTTTGCTGAAGTATATCCATCCACACCCCTGAGAAACTAGAAAGTTGCAAGCACCCTCCGCAGTCCACTTCTGTCTTGAAAGCCATTCCCATCTCATCTTTGCTGCTTTGTGGAAGTCTATGTCATGACCAACTGGACTTTCCATGTTACTCATTCTTCCGGGCACAAGAATCCTCATTGTGAGCTAGAATGCCCCCATGCCTGCCCACATGATAGTGTGAGTATTAACACAAAAATATATATCAGGAACAGAACAAACATCCAGTAACATTACTTACTGTTTTGATTATCATCAAACCAAAGGTCACACACATCAACTTTTCACACATTTGGTCTTTTTTTTTTTTTTTTTTTTTTTACATTTGGTCTTTTCAACATACTCATGAGGAAGGACCTTAATTTTTAGGGTAACTATCTGTTCAGGTTGGCCTGAGGTAATCCCAGTGCATGCCTCTGTGTTGACTTAATTATTAAAATCACCCACTTGAGCCTCAGTAAATATCCTCTTTAAGAAGATAATTCAGGGCTGGAGAGATGGCTTAGGGGTTAAGGCTCCTGCCTCCTAAGCCTAAGAACACTGGTTCCAATCTCCAGCGGTTCCAATCTCCAGGTCCCACGTTTAGCCAGATGCAAAGTGACGCAAGGGCGCAATGCTGCACTTGACCACAAGAGGGCGCACACATCTGGATTTCGTTGGCATCAGCTGAGACACTGCTGGCGCGCCCATCTCTGTCTTCCTCTCTCTTTCTCTCTCTCTCTCTCTGTCTCTCTACAAAAAAAAATAATTAAAAAGTTTTTTTAAAAAAGAAGATAATTCATGGGGTTAGAGAGATGGCTCAGTGGTTAAGGTACTTGCCTGTAAAGCCTAAGGACCTGAGTTTGATTCCCCAGTACCCACATAAATGTCATATGCAGGGCTGGAGAGATGGCTCAGCAGGTAAGGTGCTCCCTGCGAAGCCTAACGACATGGGTTCAGTTCCCCAGTACCCACTTAAAGCCAGATGCACAAAGAGGCACATGCATTTGGAGTTCATTTGCAGGGGCTGGAGGCCCTGGCATACCCATTCTCACTGTCTTTCTTTCTTCTCTCTCTCTCTTTCTCTCTGCTTGCAAATAAATAAATAACATATTTTTTTAAAAAAGAAGATAAGTCACATCATCCCTTCATTGTGATCCCTCAGTTATACATAAGACATAGATAAAGAACTTACCCCAGGCCATGCTGTTGTAACAGAACTGGGATTTGAACCCAGACTCCTTGACTATAAAGGACATGCTTGTAATGATTTCCAGAGGGATGTGAAAGCCTTTTTTTTTTTTTTTTTGCCTTGTTTGAGGTTTGAGGTAAAAGCTGTCCATCTATCCAGGCAGAGAACCCTCCTCAGGTCAGTGGAATGCAAGCTAAAATAAAGGGAAGTTGGTAACAGTGTTGGAGAGGTAAGACACAGAGACATGCCAAAAAACTGGTTGAGGCAGGACAATGGAACGCCACACGTTCAGGTGCCTCTTCATTACTCCTCTCCTGGGAACTCTTTCCAGCAACCCAAATAGAACTTCTGTTGCCCCATCTGCTTGAAAGAGAACATTCTATCATGACTCAACCGAGATTCTGCAAAACATCAAGAAGCTAAACGAATAGACACCCTGCCCAAGGAAAAAATGTCACCACAACTGACAGGACCTGTCTTACAGCGAAACTAGCTCTATGAGGAGACATGACTTCTGATAGAAGGAAAACACTTAGTATGATTCGCTCGTACCATCAAGTCTATCTAGGTTTTAATTTAATATCAGTGTTGCATTTATTCAACCTTCCTGGTTATGCTATCCTCTCTGGCATGACCCACGATAAACTCCAAATTCAACATTGCCCCCAGGCTCACTCCCTTCCCTGCTTCTATGCTTTGCAGCTGACTTTTAGTTTCAGGGAATCTGAACTACTGGGAAGGAAGCTATCACAAATGCCATGGCTTACAAATTTCAAAGCAAAACTAAACTGAGTGAGACACAATCTTAAGGCATCCCTTTCCTCCTCTAGTACTTGTAATAGTGAGCTATGAAAGTGTGTTCTACCGGTAAAGTCACATGACTGAGAATTACAAGGACATTTTTGGATTTCTAAACTTTTAAATTAACCAAGTGGTAGCAGACACTTATAGAGTAGAATTTAATACATCAAAGTACCTCCTATTAAACCTGCATTTCAGAGAGAAAAAAAATAATCAAAAAAGACTTTAGTAAAAGGAAAAAAAAAACCCTTCAATTAGAGTAGGAATAGAACTGTGAGATGTTCTGAATAAAAAACAAGACAGGAGTTTTCATGGGCTTGAATACAATGCAGCTTAAAGAAATATTCAGTAATTTTTGGTGTAATCGCTCATAACAATTGAGACAGTTATTGTCATTGCCTTAATTAGGGCACATTGATTTGGTGTGATACACGATTAACCTCAGCTGTGTTTCATAAGCATATTCAACAACTAAATGATGTAAAGGGTATTCTGGTGTATGACCATAAAGTAGACTTATTAACCTTAGGACTTTCTCTTCATCCTATTGCAGCGAGGAGAGTTTAAGAACAGCTAAATTTACTCAAAGTAAAATTTCATTTAAGGGCTGGAGAGATGGCTCAGCAACTAAGGAGCTTGCCTGCAAAGCCAAAGGACCCAGGTTCAACTCCCCAGGACCTACATAAGCCAGATGCACAAGGTGGTCGCTGGAGGCCCTGATGTGCCCATATGTTCTCTCCCTCTTTCTCTCTCAAATAAAAAAATAAAAATGAAATTTTTTTAAAGTTAATAAAAAAATTAATTTGAGGGCTGGAGTGATGGCTTAGTGGTTAAGATGCATGCCTGTGAAGCCTGAGGACCCAAATTTGATTCTCCAGGTCCCGCATAAGCCAGATGCATGTGGTGACACACGCATCTGGAGTTCGTTTGTAGTGGCTAGAGGCCCTGGCATGCCCATTCTCACTCTCGCTCTGCCTCTCTCTGTCTCCAATAAATAAATAAATAAAAATAAAATATAAAAAAAATAAACTTAAAAAAATTCATTTGACATTTCTCCCGTTTTCCCAATCTAGTTGGAGAGGGTGAGATGTTTTGTTTTGTTTTTGGACATAGGGACTCATATAGCCCAGACGAGCCTTGAACTCACTTTGTAGCCAAAAATGACCTTCAACTCTTGATCTTCCTCCCTCCATCTCCTGATGGCTAGAATTACAGGCATGTACCACTATGGTCAGTTTATGAGGTGCCCAGGATAGAACCCAGGGTTATCTCTATGCTAGGCAAGCATTTTGCCAACTGAGCCACATCTTTTACCCCTACTGAGAAAAACTGACTTACAATCTCAGAGTGAAAAGCTGTACTTCTAGTCTAGGATTTTCTTCCTTAGAGCAATTGGTGTTCTTTTCTTTGAACATATTTCCATCAAAGCAAATATTCAAATATGTTCAGTAGTGATCCATCTGCCATTTGAATATTTGCTTTTAGACATCAATAAAAGTTATTTAGAACCATGTTAGACAATTAATATTGGGCATGAGCTTGAGCAAAATGTGGTTATGCAAAGGCCCAGGATGTTGAATGTTTGTGTATCTGGCACTCCTAACTGTATTTTGAAGCTCTCCTTGCTGTGTTGAGAAGAGCTTCAAACTTTCAAAGAAGCTGACATCTTGACATGAGTGGACAACAACCCCAGGTCTCCACCAAGATTCAATGATTCTCTTCTGAGAGATACATTCATTGGTATCTATCTATCATCTATCTATCTATCATCTATCTATCTCTGTCTCTCTATCAATCATCTATCTACCTACCTTTCTATCTATTTAAGAGAAAGGGTCTCACTATGTTGCCCAAGCTGGCCTCCAATTCCTGATCTCAAATGATCCTCTCCTTCAGCCTCTCCCATAGCTGGAACTACAGGCAGATGCCACTGATTAGTTAGTCACCAGTTTTGAAGGTTGTCTGGTTTCTTAGATAAAACTTAGTACAGTGCACCCACTCCCTTTAAACAGTAACTTTTAGGGCTGGAGAGATGGCTTAGCGGTTAAGGTGCCTGCCTGCTAAGCCTAAGAACCCGAATCCAATTTCCAGGTCCCACGTTTAGACAGATGCAAAGTGACGCAAGGGCGCAATGCCTCACTTGACCACAAGAGGGCGCACACATCTGGATTTCGTTCACAGCAGCTGAGACTGCTGGCGCGCCCATTCTTTGTCTCCTTCTCCCTCTCTCTCTGTCTCTCTCCAAAAATAAATAAAATAATTACAAAAAAAACAGTAACTTTTAGCAGTCAAAACCACCCAGGAAATAATGGCAACTGTCAGAGGAGTGATAGGTAAGCCACAAGTAAGTGTTTTTAGTTTACCATAAAAAGTGAACAAGGGCTGGAGAGATGGCTTAGCAGTTAAGGCACCTGCCTGCCAAAGCCTAAGAACACCTGTTTGATTCTCCAGGTCCCACGTTTAGCCTGACACAAAGTGACAGAAGGGTGCAATGCTGCACTTGCCCACAAGGGGGCAAACGTGTCTGGAATTTGTTCACAGCAGCTGAGAGGCTGCTGGTGTGCCCATTCTCCGTCTCTGTCTCTGTCTCTCTCTCTCTCTCTCTCTCAGTCTCTCTCTCTCTCTCAAAAAAAAAAAGAAAAAAAGAAAAAACTGAACAAGCCAGGCATGGTAGTGTACGCCTTTAATCCCAGCACTCAGGAAGTGGAGATAAGGAGGGTCACTGGAAATTCGAGACCAGCCTAAGACTACATAGTGAATTCCAGGTCAGACTGGGCTACAATGAGACCCTACCTCAAAAAAAAAAAAAAAAAGGCTAAACAACGAGTCTCTTTAACAAATGCTCCTAGGAAAACTTGATTTCTATAGGTAGAAGAAATTGGATTCCTATCTCACCTTGCATAAAAATTAATTCAAAATGCATCAAAGATCTTAATGTAAGGTCTGAAATTTTGAAAATGCTACAGGAAAACATAGAGAGAATACTTCAAGATAGAGACCTAGGCAAGGACTTTATGAAAAGAACTCTACTAGCATAAGTAATAGTCCCAAGAATTGATAAATGGGATTACATGACATTAGAGAGCTTTTTCACACAAAAGAAACAAGAATGGAAGAAAATATTTGCCAGCTATACATCTGACAAAAGATAAATATTTCAAATATTTATCGCCGGGGTCTAGGAGATAGCTCAGAAAGTAAAGCCTTGTATGCATGAGGACCTGAGTTCAAATCCCTTATAATAAATCCCTTACAAATGCTGGACAAGGTGGTGTACAAGTTGTAATCCCAGCACTAGGGAAGTGAAGACAGGTTGATCACTGAACTCACTGGACAACAGTCTAACCTAGTTGGTTATTCCAGGCCAGTGAGAGAAGCTGTGTCAAAAATAGGATTTCTGACAAAATAGGATGGCACTAGAAGTTGTCTTCTGGCCTCCACACACATGCACACATGTGTGTCTACACACATATGAACATACATACATACATACACACATACTGTACACACATGCAAAAAGTAATAACATTTTTTAAATTCCCCAAAGTCAAATCATCCAATCAATAAATGGGCTAATGGACTAGACAATTCTTTAAAGAAGAAATACAAATGGCCAGTATATGCTTGCAAAGGTCTTTACTGATCTTAGACATTAGAGAAATACAAACTGAAACTGCTTTGAGATTCCATCTTACCTCAGTCAGAATGGCTATCACCAAGAAAATAAATGACAACAAATGCTGATGAGGATATGGGAAAAGAGGAAACCTTACTCATTGCTTGTAAAAATAAAGGCTTGTATAGCTTCTATGGAATCATTGTTAGAGGTTCCTGAAAAAAAAAAAAAAAGTAAAATTGCCATATGACCCAACTAGACCTCTCTTGGATATACACTCACAGTCTCTAAGTTTATATACTCCAGAGACATTCAAACATCTATATATCCATGTTTATAGCTGCACTGTTTATGAATAGCCAAGATATGGAATCAGCCTCGATGTTGATCATCAGATAAATGGATAAAAAATATAGTATACACAATACAATGTAATTTTATTCATCTGTATATAAAAACAAATCATTACATTTGCAGGGCCTGTCTGTACCCCCTACAAGTGCTTAGTACCTCTTCCCCCCTGGGGTTTCTCTTACATGCCTACAGGGTCTGCCCAGTCCCTTCCTGCGCTGTCCTTCGCAGCGACTCTTGGATCGTGTGGTCAGGCGCTATGCTGAAGTGGCCGATGCCGGCAGCATCTTCATGGACCACTTCACCGACCGTGACAGGCTGCGTCTCCTCTACACGCTGGCTGTCAATGCACACCCCATCCTTCTACAGGTACTCAACAACCCCCCGCGGGCTCTCCGGGTTGTAGTATCACCTCAAATACTAGGTGACAGCCCTGGGTCGCGCACTCTCCCCATCTTACTGTGTGTCTAAGGGCGACCAACTCCTTAGTACCTTTTCAGCATTCGATTACTATTTGATGGTTCTGCAGTGTAAAAGTACTGTGGCTTCTCTGGAGGAAAGGAGTGTAACAGTGCAAGGCTGCAGATGCAGAGGGGAGGGGACAATAGCCGCCTTCACTGCTTTGGGAAAAAAGGCAACTTGGGTTTGTGCCTCAAAGGTCAGTAAGATTTGAGCAAGCTCAGGAAGTGAGGAAATAGCCACCCAGAGGTGTGCCTGCAGCTAGGTTTGGAAAGGAGAAAAAAAAATGGAAGTAATGCAAATGTCCATCAATAGGGGAGAAGTGAAATAAATCAGGGTGCATTAGGATGTGGAGATACAGTAGTCAAAAAGACAGGTATGCTGGCTCCTGCTAGAGACAGATGCTGTTGTGAACAAACATCCAGGGATCCTGTGGAGCCCAATCCCCTAGCCAACAGGTCAGGACATGAGAGTCATATAGTGGGCAAAAAAGACATTAGGAAGTGGAAAGGAGGTTCAGGGACAGAATGAGGAGGAGGAGAGGGGAAAGAGAGAAGAAAGAGAAAAGGGGAAGGAACAGAGGAGGAGAAAGAATGATGAAAAGGAAGAGGAAAGAAGGAAGAGAGGAAAGGAAAGGATGAGGGGAGGGGAGTGGAGGAAAGAAGGAAGAAGATAGGAAGAGGAGGGAGAGAAGATGCAGTTGGGAGCTGGATTTGATGGCTGTGCTTATAATCCCAGCACTTGAGAGACTGAGGCAAGATGAGCACCATAAATTCAAGGCTAGCCTGGGCTACATAGTGTGTTCAAGTTCCGCCTGGGCTCCATAATGAGATACTGTCTCAAAGAAAGGAAGGAAGGAAGAGAGAGAGAGGGAAAGAGGGGGGAAGGGAAAGGAGGGATAGAGGAAGAAAAGAAATGGATTCAAGTGGAGGAGAAAGTAGCCAAAGGTAGTTCATAACTATTAGCTGACAGGACAATGGTGGAATACATGAAGAAAACACAGCCGGGCGTGGTGGCGCAAGCCTTTAATCCCAGCACTCGGGAGGCAGAGGTAGGAGGATCGCCGTGAGTTCAAGGCCACCCTGAGACTACAGAGTGAATTCCAGGTCGGCCTTGGCTAGAGTGAGACCCTACCTCGAGAAAAAAAAAAGAAAAGACCCTACCTCGAAAAAAAAAGAAATAAATGAAAACAAGTCATTTATTGAGTATCTGCAATGTAACAGACCCTGGTTACTTCTGGTCTGGCTCCTGAAAGGCCTGAGATGGGACAGCAGGACTGAGACCCTCCTTTCAGCCCAGGACTCTACTATGGAACCCAGTAGTGGCTTGGGGGATGCACTTTTAGACAAGGATGGTTGGCCTCAGGCTCTCCCTCCAGGATACCTAGTATGAATGGCGCTTCTGGCCAGGGGAACTACACAGAACAAATTTTCATAACATTACTTAAAAGGGGTGGAAGGCCACAGAAAATTATTAGAGAGGGCATGACTGTGAAGTCCATTTTTAATTTGTTTTGTTTGTAGTGCTAGGGATGGATCCCAGGGCCTTCTTTGTGCTAGGAAAGTCCTGAGCCACCCCCCAACCCAACTTTGTTTTCTTATGAAAAAAAATAAGAGGAAAAGTGTTGAGTATTTATAGTTTTTATTAGTTCCTCACACAGTTTAAAGAAACACCATTCTAGATCTAACTACTTTCATAAATGGAAAAGGCACTTTAAATTTCTTAAAATAAATAAGCAAAAAAATGGTCAAGAAAAATCCAGCCAGGATACCCTCTGTAATTTTTCATCTCACAAATCTACAAATTGGGAACTCTTACAAGGAGACAAGCCAGGCTGATTCACTAGAGTGGTGTTGGTCTAGAAGGTTTGAGTCAGAGGAGAAACATCTGAGTATGTAGTTACCTCAGTTAGGCAGAGTCCCCAGGTCTGGAAGACAGACTTAGGGCCAGTATGGAGGTTGCCAGACCTGAGCTACGCAAGGACACCTTCATGATTCTTGGCCTATCCCAGAGCCAGGTACCTGCACTCTGTGTTTGTGTATGTGTGTTTATTGAATGGGTCTCTTGTCCAGGCTTGCCTCAATCCCCTTCCCTAAGCCTCCAAAGCAGCTAGAACTACAGTGACATGCTGCCAGGCTCTGTTTGCATTGGTGTGTGTGTGTGTACACACATGTGTGAATGCATTTTGTATTCATGTGGGCACACGTGTGCACATGCATGTGGCAGCCAGAGATCAACAGCAGGTGTCTTCCTCAATTGCTCTCCATATTATTTATTAAGATGGTGTCTCACGGAATCTGGGATCACCGATTCAGCTAGTCCAGCTAGCCAACATAGCCCAGGATCCTCCTTGTTGGTCTCCTCAATGCCAAAATCATAGGTGCTCACTGCCACACCCAGCCGTTACGAGGGTGCCGAGGATCCAAACTCAAGCCCTCATGCTTGCATGGCAAACACTTTACTGACAGACATTTCCAGTCCAAACTGCTATTTTTAAAATGATTTTTCTTCAATCACCCTGAAGTTAATCCTTGATTATTTTTTTCCCATAGCTTCTTCCTAAGTAGTGATATCAGTGAAATTGTAAAGACATAACTTTTTTTTCTCAGTGATACAATTCTTAAACATATTCTCCTGGAGTCCTAATAACTGAAAAATCACTGCAGGTCTGTAGCCTTCTCAGACCCCACTTGGAGAAATACTTACCAACCACTGCACCACAATGAAAGCAGCCTCCTTCTCCAGTCCTTCCGTCAATAATAGAATACAAAAAGCTGAAACAGAAAGGAAACTTGTCATGTTCCAAGAGGTCTAAAAGGATAGAGAGGCACTTTGCTGTTGTGTTTTTAGCTAGAGGATGCTGGTAGAAGTCTGATTTTACTGTGTGCTGTAGAAAGCAAGCTGTCTCCATAAGATATTTCTCTCTTGTTCCTAATGCCTGCTCCTTTCGGCTTGGCAGATCTTCCCTGGAGCAGAGGGCTGGCCACTGCCCAAGTACCTGGGCTCCTGTGGCAGATTCCTGATCAGCACCAGCACCCGACCACTGCATGAATTCTACAGTGCACCACCAGACCAGGCTGCTGACCTTGCCTACCAGCTCCTCAGTATCCTAGAGTCTCTGAGGAGCAACGACTTAAACTATTTCTTCTATTTCACCCATATTGATGCAGGCATGTTTGGCATCTTTAACAACGGGCATCTGTTCATCCGGGATGCCAGCGCACTGGGTGTCATCGACAAGCAGGAAGGTACCCAGCATGGGCCTGGCTGAGCAGCTGTCAGGGGGATGTCCAGGTGACAGGAGCTGAAGGGTGACTTGGGGTCACATTGATGAACCTTTCCACTCTGTGGGTCACAGAACAAGTCAAGTTTGAGTAACGTTAGATGCAATATAAAACATCACCCACTGCCATTTGAAATTCTGTTCCAGCTCCACTTCCAAAGGGGAAGTGAACTTGACCTTGTCCATGAGAGGCACTGTCCGTGGTGACTTGGCCCCAATGCACCCACCCCCATGTGTTGCAGTTACCTTCTTGTTGCTGGGATAAAGCACCTGACCAAAAGCAGCTGATGGGAGGAAAGCTTTTTTATTTTGGCTTATAGTCTTGAGAGGAAATTTCATAATAACAGGAGAAAGCATGGTATAAGCAGAGGCTGGACATCACTTATGCCACAGCAGATGGAAAAAAGCAGTAGGAGAGTGAGCTGAGCTCTGGCAAGCTAGGAGCTAAGCTATAACACCCCTAATCCCTTCCCCAACAACACATCTCCTCCCACAAGGCTCCACCTCCCAAATGATCATCAGCTGGGGACCAAGCATTCAGGCCACATGAGTTTATGGAGGACATCAAATTCAAACCACCCACCACAGCAGGGCAGTGCAGTGTCTTTGAGTCTGACCGTCCTCACACTCACAACTCATGGGCTCCTCTCACTTTTAGAACCTTCCTCTTAGCCTTTATCTAAAACTAAAATATTTGGCTTATACACTGTTATGCTTTACAACCCATATTGGCACATTTACTTTAAAAGATGTATTGTATTGCCTTATTTGCAAGCAGAGAGATACACAGAGAGAGAGAGAGAGTATGGGTGTGCCAGGACCTCTAGCCACTGCAAATGAACTCCAGATGCATATGTCACTTTGTGCACCTGGATTTACATGGGCAATGGGAAATCAAACTCAGGTCATTAGGCTTTACAGACTAGCACCTAAACTGGTGAGCTATCTCTCCAGCTCCACATTTACTTTTTATAAGGTTTTAAAATTAAAAACACTTGGAACTAAATGAGGTGTAAGAGTAAGTCAGAATTCTCACCATGTACAAAAGGCTCACCCAATATTCTAGAATATTTTTAACATTTGAATTTCTCAAGGTGACCAATTTTGGTCATTTCTGACCCTTTTTTGACAAAATCTACAAAGATGGAGAAAATAAACCCCAATGCCTCACTTCATGATATGATTGTATTTAAAAGAACCAAATTAAGCTAGGAGTGGTGGCGCACAGCTTTAATCCCAGCACTCGGGAGGCAGAGGTAGGAGGATCCCCGTGAGTTCAAGGCCACCCTGAGAATACAGAGTGAATTCCAGGTCAGCCTGGGCTAGAGCGAGACCCTACCTCAAAAATAAATAATAAATAAACAAATAAAAATAAAAAGAACCAAATTAGAAGAAATGAGGCAGATTCCAGAACATTAAGGATATGTAAACTACTGAACATCAGTCCCATTACAATCTGCTAAATGCATATTCTGGATTATCTATTTTTCCCTGCTGATACTACATTTTAAATGAGAAACAGTCCTAATAATTTTCTGAGTTTCCCAATTCAGTAATGTTGGGAAAGTAAAAATATGCATATGACTTCTGCAATTATAAGCCCAACTTCAGGTTCAGATAAGTGAGTTTCCCATGTTCAAGCCTTTACCTATTAATAGTAGAAAGTGTTCCTTCCATGCTGTTCTCAGAAGGGGCCATTGTGTTCTTCCTAAATCTTCTGGTGACAGGGAAATGCTAGGAGACCAAGCCACTTCACCCAGCAATTCTAATTGGCGGTGCCTTCCTCCAAGGAGAATAGATTGTAGTCTGATATTTTCTATTTTTCTTCTAGGCAGCCAAGCAGCTTCCAGGACAGGAGAGAACAAAGACATTTTCAGCTGCCTGGTTTCTGGCTGCCAGGCCCAGCTGCCCTCTTGTGACACCATCCCTGAGAAACAGAGCCTGGTGCTGGTGTGTCAGCAGTTGCTGCCTCAACTTCTCCAGGGGAAGTTCCCCTCCCTGGTGCAAGAGGAGATAAACTCTGCTATTGCTCAGTGTGGCCAGGATGTCAGCCCAGACCAGGAAGTCCTCAGGGCTGCCAGTTGGCTAAAGGATATCTTGAGGCCTCTGAGAACCTGTGACCCTAGATTTGCCTACCGCTACCCTGACTGCAAGTATAATGACAGGTTCTGAGGGAGCTGGAAGGCTAGCTGGCCTGAAAGGACAACACACATGACCCTCAGTTCTCTTGGCTGGGTTGCTGTCAAATTGAAAGAAGTAGCTCCACTTTAAACACATTTATTTCCCAAGCACTGGAGAACACTCGAACTAGGGAGAGAAGTGATACCCTGTGATTGGCCCCACTGGCTGGGACTTCACTGCAGAGTCCAGGAGTGGACATCTCAAGACCCAGGTGTGGACATCCAATGTCTTTGAACCTCCATTTCCTCCGTTCTCTACCAGACTGTCACAAGGGTAAAAGAAGACAGAGATATGAAGGGTTCGAACCACATGCTCACAACCCAATGTCCAAATGATCACAAAGAATGTTCCAGAAATATGCATAAGCCACAAGCAGCACTGGTCAGAAAGCCATGTGGCTCAGGAGACTGGCATGGGTGGCTTTGGGCCACTGGAACTTTAGAATCAGATGAGGGGGTCCCATCCTGCTCCCTGTGTATCTGTCTGTGCTCGCCTCACTACAATAAGGTAGAGTAAGGAGAATTCAGGACAAAGGGACATACCCACTAGTGCCAGCCTCTTTGGGTACCTGGGACCCCCTATGCATACACAGGAGGCACCGCAACCATGATGGGAAGGAGCCAATGATAAGAAAAGAAGGAGCAAGCTGAGCCTAGTCCGTTCATCCAGGACCTCTGAGAAGCAAACGTTAGGGCAGGATTGCATGAATTTCCTTAGAGAACATTCCTATGGAAAAGGTGAGAAGGAGGGAACAGGTGAAGGGCGGAATGACTACCATGCTGCAGTCTGACCCTCAAGAGAAAGAAAGTGGGTAATGGAAGAAAGGTTGTTGGGATATCGTTGAGTCATAACCAGCCACCAAACTAGCCCTGTGTCTCCTACAAATAGACACCTCTTTTAGTATCCCTGATGCACTCAATAGTTGGCCAGAAGAGGCTATGGGAAATGTGACCACAGCCCAGCTGCAAAGACAAATTTCAGAGCACATCAGCCTGGGGCACCTAGTCAGTTCGACTCTCTGGAGTGAGACGTCTGTGAGTGGGAAAACATTCTCATTATAGTCAAAGCCAGGAGTCCTCCAGGACCTGCTCTCTCGATACCATGTGCTCCAGTGCGTGACTCTAAGGAGCCATCTCCCCAGCCCAAGGAGTTCTAGAATTTCATTCAAACTTGCCTGTACATGTCATTATACAACATCTTTTCAGAGCTGGAGAGATAGTTTAGTGGTTAAGGCACTTGCTGGTAAAGCCAAAGGACCCAGGTTCAATTCCCTAGTAACTAAGTAAAACCAGATGCACGAGGTGGTGCATGTATCTGGAGTTCATTTGCAATGGCTAGAGGCCCTGGCATGCCCATTCTCTCTATCTGCTTCTTTCTCTCTCTTGAATAAATAAATATTTTTTTAAATATATCTTTTCAGGGCTGGAGAGATGGCTTAGTGGTTAAGGTGCCTGCCTCCTAAGCCTAAGAACGCTGGTTCCAATCTCCAGCAGTTCCAATCTCCAGGTCCCACATTTAGCCAGATGCAAAGTGACGCAAGGGCACAATGCCGCACTTGACCACAAGGGGGCGCAAACATCTGGATTTCGTTAGCAGCAGCTAAGAGGCTGCTGGCACGCCCATCTCTATCTGTCTTCCTCTCCCTCTCTCTCTGTCTCTCTCTGTGTCTCTCTCCCCACCCCCCAAAAAATATATATATCTTTTCAAGGTCAGCCAACAGAACATATTTAGCTATATGGGATGTGGACCCCCATGTATGATCTTACATTGCCTCCTTGAACAAAAGTAGAGGGCTCTTTTAGGTCTTTGCCTCTTGGCCAGCCCTCTATACCAGGGACCTTTCAGTCTACCTCTTTCTCCTACCTCTAAATCAGCACCTTGAGAGTCAGAATGCCTGGCTAAACAGGTTTCATTACACAGATGAGGAAACTGAGGCCCAGAGAGAAAGAGTGATTTGTTGGGATAGTTCTGGAACTCTCACTAGTCCATGTCCCTCTTGCCTTCCCTGTCAGCCTCTGACTCTCACCCTGCACTATCCAATTCAAATCTCTTCATTCATATTGAAAATGGGCCCCAAAAGTCCTATTTTGTATCACACTAGGTGGCCTTTCAGGTTTGTCTCTTGACTATTCCAGAGATATTGCCCCATGACAATGAAGATGATGGGCCAAGCTGATGCAAGAGCTGGCTTGGCCTGCCTTGGGAAGCTTTCAAACAGCTGTCTTCCAGCTGGCTGTGAGGAGTGAAATGTGACCATCCTTCCCACCCATTCCTTCCTGCTAGCTTGCCTGCTGCATGTCCTCTCAGCCATCCTCCAGAACAGAACCTAGGGAAAGAGCTGCAGACTCTCTCTAGAGTTCCACAGGAGCACAGAGCTGCCTCAGAGACCCTTCACTTCACAAGCAAGGCCCACACCATTTCAACAGGACCAGTTGTTTTTCCACTGCAAAATCTTCTACATGATGAATGGCTTTGAGTGAGGGCCCCAGGGAGTCCCGAAATGGCCTCTTTCATTGGAGCCTGAGGAAATCCTGCTCTTGCCCCTCTATCACATATCTTTTCACCTGCATAGACCTTTAAAACTTGCCTCCAGACCTGTGGCCTGGGCCTCTGAAAAATGCTCCTTCAAAACAATCCTGGAGCTGTTGAGTCTAGGCAAGAGGCATGACTTCTTCTGAATCAGAGCAAAGAGATCATGTGTCCTACTTGATGAAGTCCCAGGAGAGAAAAAAGAACAAAACCGCCTGAGCACACTGCCCCCCATGGAGGTTTTGGATTTGTTCTTAGTATAAATTATGAGCAAACTTTGTGTTTGTGCAGCTGTGCTCACATCCGCAGTGCAGACCAAGAGCTAACAAAAGCAAAGCAGATAGCTCTCAAGCAAGACCTACATATGTTATGGAATGGCCTAGAAATGGCTCCCCAACTCGTGACTTTTCACAGGCTTGAGGGGTTGTGGTGTCCCTTTTCTCATACATTTCAGGACAGGGCAGGTGTGTTGTTCTTATCAACAGAGCTAAAGATCACAGATTCCAATTAGGCACTGCCTTCAAGGGGACATCCTCTCTCCCTAGTCCCTGCCATCTGTTCATTCTCTGCCATGCCTTCTCTGTGTTGGACACAGAGCAAGGTAGTCCAGAACCCCTCCACAAGGAATACCTGGTGCCCCAGCCTAAGGCTGTGGTTGGCAAGCAGCTTC
This sequence comes from Orientallactaga sibirica, assembly GCA_036365145.1. Lineage (NCBI taxonomy): Eukaryota > Metazoa > Chordata > Mammalia > Rodentia > Dipodidae > Orientallactaga > Orientallactaga sibirica. The sequence goes on along the minus strand of JAEOAD010000372.1, from coordinate 9,155,854 downwards.
AACTATCAGTCTTCTTTGGGTTGTCTTGGCTACTCTGGCTTTACTTGAGGTCACACCCTTCTTAGAGTAAATCTATATTCAGTCACTGAGTTTGTAGAGGTGTAATGGCCAGATTGGCCCACTGTGAAAGACAATTTGTATTCCAGAATTCCCCACCAAGTGAGTCAAGACTCTCCTGGAACCATACCATAATGTGACTTCCCTCTGCCTATCCTGTTTCCTCTGAATTCTTTTCCACAGAAATTGATTGAACGGTTTGTGCCCTTACAAGAAAAGTATGTCCTCATCTTAATCCTCAGAACCTATGTCAATTACTTTACATGGCAAAAGATGTGGTTAAGGATCTTGAGATTATCCTGGACTATCTAGAGGTCCCAAGTGCCAGCCTATGTATCCTCATAAGAGAGAGGCAGAAGGAGCCCTGAGACAGAAACAGAGGTGATGTGATTGGAGGAATGTAGCCACAGCAGCAACTGGAATTTGGAAGAGACAAGGAACAGATTGTCCTCTAGGGCCTCCAGAGTGACTATGGCCCTCATGATACCTTGATTTCAACACAGTGAACATGACATCAGCTTTCTTGCATCCAGAACTGTGAAAGAATAAAATTCTATTGTTTTGAGCCACCTACTTCATAGTGATTTGTTATAGCACTCACAGGAAACTTAATATATACCCCTAAGTCTATTTAGTATCTACTTCCAGAGAACTCAACGTGCAACACTCAGATCTAGTCTACTGTGATTGGTTCTATGGTGATTTGAATGAAAGGCCCCATTGCATCAGCTATTTTTTTTTTAGAGACAGAGAGAGAGAGAATTGGTGTTCCAGAGCCTCAGCTACTAAAATTGAACTCCAGACACTTGCACCACCTGGTGGACATGCTCAACCTTGCGCTTGCCTCACCTTTTGCATGTCTGGCTTAGGTGAGAGTTGAATATGGGTCCTTAGGCTTTGCAGGCAAGTGCCATAACCACTAAGCCATCTCTCCAGTCCTGCATCAGCTAGTTTTAATGTATACTTTTTAATTGACAACTTCTATACTTACAGACAATAAACCATGATAATTCTCTCCCCTCCTCCACTTTCCCCTTCACAATTCCACTCTCAATCATATTCCCTCCCTCTCTCCATTAGTTTCTCTTTTAATTTGATGTCATCATCTTTTTCTCCTATTATGAGGGTCTTGTGAAGGTATTGCTAGGCACTGCAAGGTCTTAGCTATCAAGGCCAATTTCTGTCTGGACAGTTGCATTATAAGGAGTCTTACCCTTCCTTTGGCTCTTCCATTCTATCCGCCCCCTCTTCCACAATGTATCCTGAGCCTTGGAGGGTGTGATAGAGATATTTCAGGGCTGGACACTCCTCTGTCACTTTTTCACAGTATTATGTTGCCTTTTGGGTCATCCCAGTGGTCAATACCATCTGAAAAGAAAAGCTTCTCTAACCAGAAGTGAGAGTAGCATTAATATATGAATATGAACATGAAGTGTAGTGCTTACTGGGCAGTTCAGTGAGCATAGTATATGCATTTAGCCAGACAACAGCAGGCTTTATACCCCTAAGGCTCATGACCTCCCCTGCCATAGACTTTGGTTAGGTTTTCAATACCAGGCATGTTTTCCCTCTCATAGAGCAGGACTCCAATCCAATTAGAGAGCAGTTGGGTTTCCCCAGAGCAAACATGCCACTATTGCACTTGTTCAGTCATTGGGCCTGTCTGGCCAAACTTGAATTTTCAGTGTCCACTGTTTTCACTGCTGATGACTTCTGTCCTCCATAGGGCTGCATGAAGTGCAACTTTTTCTAGCTTTCAGTCAGCTGGTCTACAGGGAGAAGGTTTTCAGCTCAGCCTCAGCTTGATTTCTCAGTGACCTTGTCATACAGGCATGTGGAGTCTTCAGCAACAGTATCTTACCATCTGTTTCTGGTGGGAAACCAATGGTCTTGGCAATAGTCTGTAATGTTTTGGAGGCAACAGGAACCTCCCTGGCCAACAACTCACTGGAAGGTATCCCATCCCTTGCACTGAAAATTTTCTAGTAACAATCTATGGCTTCTGAATGTGCCATTATCCAAAAAAGTAGGCTTTCATATGTCTTATTCAGAATATCTTGAATTTAATTGACCCTACCCTCTACCCTTCTTTTACTCAATCTCTTCCCCTGGCCTCGCTTAGGCCATGCCACTCCCTGTAATCTGTTCTTCTACTTACATATATGTAATATCATCCCCTTAAGTCCTTACCTCTCCTCCCTCCCCTATAGCCTTTTTCTAGCTTACTGGCCTCTGCTACTGATTTTTTTTATTGAAAAATTCCATACTTACAGACAATAAACCATAATATTTCCTTCCCCTCTCCCCATTCCAATTCAAAACTCCACTCTCCATCATATCCCCTCCCTCTCTCCGTTTGTGTCTCCCTTATTTGGATGTCATTGTCTTTTTCTCCTATTATGAGGGTCTTGTGAAGGTATTGCTAGGCACTGTAAGGTCATGGATATCAAGGCCAGTTTCTGATTGGACAGGATCCACATATGAGAGAGAACATGCCATGTTTGGCTTTCTGGGCCTGGGTTACCTCAGTATAATCCTTTCCGGATCCATCCATTTCCCTACAAATTTCATAATTTCATTTTTGTTTTCCACTGAATAGAACTCCATTGTGTAAATGTACCAACCACATCTTTATTATCCATTTATCTCTTGAGGGATATTTAGGCTGGTTCCATTTCCTAGCTATTATGAATAGATCAAAAATAAACATGGTTGTTCAAGTACCTCTAAGGTAGTGAGAAGACTCTCATATGGTAAATCTATTTTTAAATGTCTTGAGAACCTCCACACTGATTTCCACAATGGCTGTACCAGACTACATTCCCACCAAGATTGTAGAAGGGTTCCCCTTATTCAGCATCCTCACCAGCATTTATTGTCATTTGTTTTCTTGATGGTAGCCATTCTAAAAGGAGTGAGATGGAATCTCAAAGTGGTTTTAGTTTGCTTTTCCCTGATGGCTAAGGATGTCAAACACTTTTTTAGATGTTTATATGCCATCTGTATTTCTTCTTTTGAGAACTCTCTATTTAGTTCCATGACCCATGTTTTTATAATTTATTTTTATTTATATTATTCTAATTTTACATTCATAATGGTAACTCCATTATCCTCCTCCCTGTTCTCCCTCTTCCATAGGGACCCTCATCAATGGGGAATGTGGGTTATGTATTGTGAGGGTAGTCAAGAGTTATGGGGCATAGGCCAAGTCTCTGTGCATACATAATGCCCCAACTTGTGGCTCTAACATTCTTTCCGCCCCCTCTTCTGAAAATTTCCCTGAGCCACATTGGGGTCATTTTAGTTCTACTTCAGTGATGAGGTTTGGGGAGCCTCTGTGTCTCTGGATATCTGGCTTAGTAGAAGTTGGATGTTCTCTGTGTTTATCTCCTTCAGCCTTTTTCTGGTGTCATGATCACCAAGAACGCTGAACTCTTGCCCTTCCCCTGCATTACTCTATGGTTTCAGCTGGGACCCTGGTGAGGTGTGATTGGCTGATCCTCCCTTCAGGTTCATTGTCCATCTGAAAAAGATAAGCAAATTCTCCAACAGAGAGAGAAGTTAGTACTAGATATATGGACCATTGGATTGTTTGATTTCTTATTCTTTTGCTTTTTGATTTCTTTGTGTATTCTGGATATTAATCCTCTGTCAGATGTGCAGCTGGCAAAGATTTTCTCCCATTTTGTAGGGTGTCTCTTTGCTCTATTCACAGTGTCCTTTGCTGTAATTAGTTGTAATTTCATGAGATCTTGGTGGTTGATTAGTGGTTTTATTTCCTGAGCAACTGGGGTTATATTCAGAAAGTCATTCCCTATGTCAATATGTTGAAGGATTTCCCCTACCTTTTCCTCTAGCAGTTTCAGAGTTTCAGGTCTGATATTAAGGACCCTGGTCCATTTGGACTTGATTCTTGTACATGGAGAAAGACAAGGATCTATTTTCATCCTTTTACATACAGATGTCCACTTTTCCCAGCACCACTTGTTGAAGAGTCTGTCTTTTCTCCAATGAATATTTTTGGCATTTTTGTCAAAAATCAGATGGCTGTAGCTGCCTGGATTAACATCTAAGTCCTCTATTCTGTTCCTTTGATCTACATGTCTGTCTTTGTGCCAGTACCATGCTGTATTGTTACCATGGCTTTGTAATATAGCTTAAGATCAGGTATGGTGATACCACTGGCCTTATTTTTGTTGCTCAAAATTGTTTTGGCTATTCGAGGTCTTTTGTGTTTTCAAATGCATTTTAGGACTGTTTTTTCTATTTCTGTGAAGAATACCACTGGAATTTCAATGGGGATTGCATTAAATGTGTAGATTGCTTTTAGTAAGATTGACATTTTCACAATATTGATTCTTCTAATCCAAGAACATGGGATGTATTTCCATTTCCTTGTGTCTTCTGCAATTTCTTGCATGAGTGTTTTAAAGTCCTGATTGTAGAAACCCTTCACTTCCTTGGTTAGGTTTATTCCAAGGCACTTTTTTGTTTTTTGAGGCAATTGTGAATGGGAGAGATTCCATTCACATGTTTGTTGTTAGTATATTGGAAAGCTACTGGTTTCTGTGTGTTTATTTTGTATCCTGCTACATTGCTAAAAGTTTTTTATCAGCTCGAATAGCTTGCTGGTAGTGTTAGGGTCCTTTATGTATAGAATCATATCATCTGCAAATAATGATAATTTGATCTCTTCCTTTCCGATTTGTATCCCTCTTATGAGTGTCTCTTGCCTTATTGCTATAGCTAAGACTTCCAGTAGTACTATGTTACATAAAAGTGGGGATGTTGGACACCCTTGTCTTGATCCTAGACTTAGTGGAAAACCTTCAAGTTTTTCCCCATTTAGTGTTATGTTGGCTGTATGTTTGTTATAAATAGCCTTTATTATGTTGAGATATGTTCCTTCTATTCCCAGTTTTTGTAGTACTTTTACCATGAAAGGATGTTGGATTTTGTCAAATGCCTTTTCTACATCTATTGAAATGATCATGTGATTGTTGTCCTTCAGACCACTTATATGGTGTATTACATTTATGGATTTTTGTATGTTGAACCATCCCTGCATCTCTGGGTTAAAGCCTACTTAGGGTGAGTAATCATTCTTATACATTCTTGTACTCTGTTTGCCAATATTTTGTACAGAATTTTTGAACCCATGTTCATGAGGGAGATTGGTCTATAATTTTCTTTTTTTGTCCTTTGTCTGGTTTTGTAATCAGGGTGATGCTGGCTTCATAGAAGGAGTTCAGTAGTATTCCTTCCTTTTCTATTTTATGGGAAAGTTTGAGAAGCATTGGTGTTTCTTGTATTATAATGTAGAAATTGTTGCATCTTGGATTAACCTGATGCTTGGGTTTTCTAATTATCTGCAGTATTCTTAGATGTATCAATAAATATGATGTTATATATCTTTTTTTGGAGAGAGACAGAGAAAGGGAGAGAGAGAGGGAGACAGATAGAGAATGGGTGTGCCAGCAGCCTCTCAGCTGCTGTGAATTGAACTCCAGATATGTGTGCCCCCTTGTGGGCAAGTGCAGCATTGCGCCCTTGTGTCACTTTACATCTGGCTAAATGTGGGACCTGGAGATTGGAACCGGTGTTCTTAGGCTTAGCAGGCAAGTGCCTAAACCACTAAGCCATCTCTCTAGCCCGTGATGTTATATATCTTCAGGATAGGAGCTTTAGGTGATAGCTGTGGCTCTTAAAAGACTCCCAGAGTAACCACAAATGTGACCTTAGGTGTTAGGTTTGCCTGCTATGTGAGTATTCTAGTAGGCTAGGAGGAACAAAATACAGTCAAATTTTATATTTTAACTGAACAATATACACATTTAATGAAAACAGCACAGAGTATTTATGCAAGAGTAGATCGTAAAACAAACAGATCCTCTAACAAAGTTAAAGTCCCTAAGGATGTGTGTTGCCCCCCTCCTTAATCCTGTCAACTGGGAGGTGGAGATTGCTGTTTTGTAGAGGGTTCCAAGGTCAGCTTGTGACTGAGTGAGACCCTGCTCCAAGGAATGACAGAAGAGGAGACAAAGGCACCATAAATCAGGAAGCAACAAATGACAAGCCCAAAATGTAGCTTATTTATGAATGGCAAATCCAGCTGTCCATCAGATTTAACATATAATTTACCCTGACATGGAAGGTGCAATTAGCACTTCCAATGCAAACCTATATACCAGGCTTTTTTGGCAGGTGCTGACCTGGTGTAAGCCCAGTTACCTTTTGGGATGGCTTTGGTCTCAGCCATGCTGTGTGCCTGCTTGGGTCCCTCTTTGCTGTGCTGTGGGCTCAGGTAGGCTGGCTGGGTTGGTGGGTCACTGCTCTGATAACCTGTGCTGGGTACTGTGTAGGTGAATTCCCTTCCCCAGGTCTCCAGTAGTTGCTGGCGCTTGTGCTGGCAGTGTGTCATCGGAGCTGGATCTTGAATCCAGCCCTAAAGTGTTCAGAGTCAGCTTATGCTTGCTAGTTCTGGTTGTTGTTTCTCTGCTGTGGCTGTGTGGTGAAGTGAGCCAACTTCTTCCACCATAATGAAGCTTCCACTGGAAACTGTAACTCTGAAATAAACCCTTTCCTCCCATAAACTGCTTCTGGTCAGGTGTATGTTCCAGCAACAAGAAGATAACTGCAACAGATTCAAAAGCAGATTAGAATCCAGGCATGGTGGTGTACACCTTTAATCCCAGCACGTGAGAGGCTGTGGTAGAAGGATAGCACTGAGTTTGAGGCCATCTTGAGACTACATAGTGACTTCCAGGTCACTACCTCAAAAAACAAAACAAAACAAAAAAACAGATCAGCGCCAAGGCTATAGTTCAGTGGTACAAAAGCATGAACTGACGTGAGTGATACATCCCCATTCAGGGATAAGGGTTTCCTTCCTCCACATACAAAGCTCTAAGCATCATTGAAGACCCTGTCTGAGTCCTCCATTTTTCTAATAAGTCAGCCTGAACTTCTGGACCACAAATCTGTGCTCCATTTGAGGATTCCAAAGGTATCCTAGGAAGATATGTGTTGTACCTGCTCCTATAACTGGGATCTTCCCAAGGCTGGTAATGAATGTGGGACACTTTGTGTTCCTCAATAGGAATACAGGAATGGACACAGAGCAGATGCTCTTGCTGAGGACAATGCCTGCCTGTGCTCTTCAGCCCTTTCTCCTGCATTATTTTTAGTTTTTTATTTTAAAGATTTATTTTTTATTTATTTATTAGATGTAGAGGGAGAGAGAGTGAGAATAGGCACACCACGGCCTCTAGCCACTGCAAACAAACTTCAGAAGCATGCACCACCATGTGCATCTGGCTTACGTGGGACCTGGAGAATCGAACCTGGATCCTTAGGATTCATAGGCATGTCCTTAACCATTAAGCCATCTCTCCAGCCCACCCTGCATTATTTTTATACCATACTGGCTACACGTAGATCAAAGCATCTTCCCCCTCAATAGCCAGGAGAACCAACACTCAAGTGAGTTCAACTAGAGTAAAATTATCGTCCGGTATTCTGAAGTCCCTGGAGTTTGATTAGCCGCACTATTTTACTAAGTAGAGCAGTCACTGTCTTTGAGCCTGCAAGATTGACTGTGTGATTATAGAGGCCCAGAGAAAAACGAAACTGTGATGTGTACTATTCAAAAATGACTAAGAATTGTGAGGTGAGACAGCAGAGCATGAACCTAAGCTCAAGCTTTCTACAACTGCAGTTTTCTAGCCCACCAAGCTGACTTTGGAGTGGGGTATCAGATACAAATTCTCCATACACTTCACATTAAGTGTTCCTGGTATTTGCCTCCACACACAAGGGGAACAAATGTGGGATCAGAGGTGAAATATAAAATACTTAATAACTGCAATGCCAAAGGCCTATGGGAACAAATTCTAACAGCTGCAGTTGTCAGGAAGGCCAAGCCAAAGCCTAACCGGGAAGTGCTCCTTTTCTCAGGACACTAGTTTCAGTGGTTTGTTCAAAGTAACAAATTTTAGATCTCCTGCCTTTCCAGTCTTGTAACATCTGACTTCTGCCTATAAGCAATTCCATGAGCCTGAACATTTCCTCTACAGTTAAATACTTTGTTGGATTTATGCACTTTGGGGAAAACTGTAGAGATTTGGAATCTGACAGACATGGTATCAAATAATGACTGCAACTGCTCTAGTGACTGTGTAACCTTCGTCATGGTGTTTAATGTTGATGGGCCTCTCTTTCCCCACATATAAAACAGGGAGGAAAAGATGAAATCCTGTAGAAACATTGCCCTAATTAAGGAGCACAATGTCTCTGAAGAATCTGGATATTCTCTGTTTGAAGGAAAATGTAGAGAAAGAACAGAGGGTCTCCCAGCAGAAAGATTTCCTCACACAACCACAAGGAACCACAACACATGTTGGAAGAGACTTTGATCCCAACCTGAAGTCTCCATTTAAGTCCAGAGGAGCCACCACAGTATATTGGGCTGCTACCCAGTCTGTGGCTACTTTTCTTGCCTCCCCCATCCAGATCTCTGGTCAATCATGTAAAGCACTTAGGCAGCCACCCTGCCTCCCCAGCCTGGGAGCTTTCTGAAGTGCATTCAGGCTCAGTATATGAGGAGAAATAAGGAGCTCAAGGTGGCCCACTGAGAGCCTCAGCCTTTTTGCTGGGTCATGGACCCACCAAGCTGGTTTTCCATACCACTTTGTATATGTTGTCCACATGCATTGACACAGGTGAGTTCATATGCATGCAAGGATATTCTCTAGTTGATCTACAGCTCTTTAAGGACAACTTCAAGTCACATGAGAGGAGTGCCAGCCAAGCAGGGCACCCTTGTATTTGTGGAGAAAATAGTCCTTTAAAGAAAGCAACTCCGGGGCTGGAGAGATGGTTTAGCTGTTAAGGTGCTTGCTTGCGAAGCCTAAGGTCCCATATTCTACTCTCCAGATCCCACATTAGCAAGATGCACAAAGGTGAGGCAAGCGCAAGGTCACACATGCCCACTAGGTGGCACAAGTGTCTGGAGTTCAATTGAAGTGGCTGAGGCTCTGGCATGCCAATTCTCTCTCTCTCTCTCTCTCTTCTCTATTTATTTAATTAATTAATGAATAAATAAATAAATAAATAAATAAATAAATAAATAAATAAATAGAAATAAAGCAACTTTTAGGAATTGCCCAATAAGGCAAGTTCTTTGAAGAGGCAGATAAGGAGACTCTGGTTACCACAGAATTGCTGCTTATCTGTACTGTGACCCTAGAACCAGTGTGTCATTGCAGAAGGAGAACTGGCCCTAGAAGCAGCCATGCCCATCACTGGATCTGGCATTTCCACCTCTTGTAAAAGTCAGTACAGGGCTGGAGAAATGGCTTAGTATTTAAGGGCACTTCCCATGCAAGCATTTAAGTTTGATCCCAAGGACACACATAAACTGTTGGATGTGGCCACACTCATTTGTAAATCCAATCCTATGGGGAGCAGAGATTTGTGAATTGCTGTGGAGTGGGAAAAAAAAAAAAAACAGCAAGCTCTAAGATCAGCAAGAGACTGTGGCTCAAGTAAAAATGGGCAGAAGAGTGATGGAGCAGGACACCCTACAATGTTCTTCTCCAAGTCCACCACAGGTGAGCAGACTCCACTGCAGGCAAAAGCATGGGGTACAGCATGGACGTATACACGTGCATGCACCACACCCCAATGCACACTCGTGCACATGCACACACACACATACACACTCACATACAAAGTCAATGCATCAAAGCTATCCTTTGCAGCAATGGTATTCATTACAATTGAGTAATAGATAGACATATCATTTGTGATGGATAAAGAGTTGTTAACTGTAATTGCAAAATATTGGAAATACCCTAAAGGTAGGTACATAAGAGAGAGGTCAAATAAACCACAGTCCTCCCACACAATGGAGTGTCATTTCCTGTACAGATGAATGATGAAGGGCTCTGTGAACTCCTGTGGAAAAACTTGCAGGATACAGTGCTAGTTGGGAAAGAATGGTATAAAAAGGTATTTATAGGATGAGGTCTTTGGTTTAGGAAACAAAGCGATCTAAAACCCCATGTACACATTTGCTTACTTGAAATGCTCTAAATTGGATGGTGAAAAGAGGTGGGGATAAATCTACAATTGCATAACCCTATGAATCCTAACTGGCCAGGAGTGAAGTATGACTAAAATTACAATGAATAAATCAGCCACCTTCCCTTGGCTTCTCCTGTGCTCTGGTACAGGAGGGGAATGTTTGGTCATTTGGTTTGAACAATGTTGATGTTGTTGCTTGCAAGTACAGAATGGCCCTTGTTTTGTCATGTTTCATCTTGGTCACAGAGAGGCCTTGTTTGATGTTGGCATTCTGGGAATTTGTTTATGTTCAAGGAGAACTCAAAGGCTGAGCTGTGCAGGCAAGGCCAGATGTGGGCCACACCAAGGCTAAGGCCTAACTGATCATGTCAATCCAATTCCAGCTGTTATGCTTGCTTGTCTCCTTCTCAGTAGAACAACTGGTAAAATTCAAATAATGTCTCTAGGTCAGTAAACAGTGTTTCCCAGGGTTAATTTCTGAGTGTAAGTATTTAAGTTAAGTTAGGTGTTAACATGAGAAGAAGCTGAGTGAAGGGTATATAACAATTTGGCACACTATTTTGGGACTTTTTTGTAAGTAGAAAATTATTCCAAATAAGATGTTAAGGAGAAAAAGAAAACCTTAGTGCATGGGTGAGAAATTATTTCAGCACCATGTGATATCGGGATTACACTATGCAAAACAAAATGCATGGCTCAAAATATCAAAGCATTATCTATGCAACAAGATGGCCTTGGCTATGAGAAATACATTGAAACTAAGCTGCAGTCAAAGAGGGAGTTGGGTGTCCCACAAGAGGTATAGTAGGACAATATTCTGTCCGTTTAGTAGAAGTATTACTGCTCTGCTCCCATTGTTACTTATTATTCCTTCTCTCTATTTCTTTGATTCAATTTGTTCAGGTGAATGTGCTCATACTGGGACCAGTAGTGCTAATACTGCAGTAGAAGGAAGCAGAGACTCTGTGTTTCCCCATGCCCATCCCTGATTCTTTCCCTGCCATACACAAACCAAGTGCTCCTTGTAGACACACAAGCACAGTTGAAACCGATCTCACCACCTGCTTCTCCACCCTGCTATCTCCACTGTCTACTTTTAACCAAATCTTTCTGGTTTGCCTAAAAATTCAGTTGAGAGGAATTGTGCCAAAAGTGACTCAGTATCTGCCTTGTCAAAATAACAAACATTTTATTACTTTCTTTTTTCATGCTCTTACTCAAGGCAGGCAAAATTTTAGGGAAAGTAGTAAATCATGGAAAGTTGGTGAAACTATAATCATATTAAAAAGCATTTTGGCAAAGTTCATCAAGAGTCTTAAAAGAGATGGAATACTCTACCCAGTAATTCCTTGTCTGGGATGTTAACCAAAGGAAGTAATCAAGAATACAGAGAGATTTATGTACAGACTGGCTGTTAAAAATCATAGATAGAATTTGTAATCCCTACTGAATGAGAGTAAGTGGGATTTTTAACAGAAATAAACTGCAATATATGGTAAATTGAGAGTGGAGAAAATAGAAATACAATCTTAAAATCTAGAAAACAAATAACACTGGACTAAAAGAACTAAATTCTAAACTAGCAGCAAAGACTGCTGAGAACCAACCCAGTTCCTATCACAGAATCCTTCCAAATGCTGGGAAATTTAAAACACTAAATCCCACAGGAAGTGACAGGCAAGGAGTGGTTCAACTATGGATAAGGCTCAGGGACTATTTTCAGAAGCAATTGAATCTCTGCTCCACCCCAAAGTCTTGATAACCAAGTAATGACCCTCTAGGACCAACAAAAGCTCTGATACCTTGTGGTAGTTTGCATGTAAATGTATGTCTCCCATAGACTTAGATATTTTTTAAAGGTTTTTAAAATTTTTTATTTATTTGCAAGCAGAGAGATACAGAGAGAGAGAGAAAAAATAGGTGCACTAGGGTCTCTAGCTACTGCATACGAACTCCAGATGCATGTGCCACATTGTGTATCTGTCTTTACATGGGTACTGAGGAATCAAACCAGAGATGTTAGATTTCACAGGTAAGCACCTTAACAGTTTACCCATTGTAGCAGGCAGTTTCAGGTTCGCTGAGATGAACTTGCAGACCAGGCACAGTTATGGAGGAAGGGATATTATTTATTGAATCTTACAGATCCAGGGAAGTTCCATAATGGCAGAAAAAGCTGGCCTGCCTTCACAGATCCAAGCAAGAGAGAGAAAAGCCACCAGCTACACAGCACAGCACACTTCAGGAACTCCCCCTAGGCACACTTTGCATATCTTTACAATGGAATCTCAAACCCACCATCACACCTTAAGATCTGCCCAGTGACATTGCTTCCAGCAAGGTGGCTGCAGATGCAAACTATAAACTAATAAAACACTGAATATATTGGGGGCCATATACTCAAACTACCACATTCCACCCCTGGCCCCCAATAGACTTATAACTATCACACATTGTAAATTGTACTCAGTCCAATTTCAAAGGTTCTCACAGTCTTGACCAACTTAAGATAGTGAGTACTATAAAATCAAACAAGTTAAATACTTTCAACATATAAAGGCACATAGTAAATATTTTTAATAGGTATACGGCATAGCAAGGAGAGACTAGAACAATGTAAACTCAGCCACCATCAGCAATCATCAAACTTCTGCAGTTCAAATTCAATATAGCCAGAGACTGACAGTCTCCAGGTTTTCAAATTCCGCCCCTCCAGCTGGGCAGAGTAGCCAGGGAAAACTTCCATCCCAGGCCAAAACTGCACTCCATGGTAGCCCTTGCATAGTCCTGGTATATCCAAAACATCTTCAGGTCCCCATGCAAACCACGGTCTATCTTCCAAAGGCTCTTCCAGCCTGTAAGGGCCCCACACCCTACGTCATTCCACGTCTCAGCAGCAGCTCCTGGAACTGTGTGTAATTCATGACCACTCCATGCATTTTTCATGCTTCAAAACTAATACCAGGTGTGCAGGACACAGCCATATTCTTAATCCAGGGAGGAAATAAATCATCGCTTTGAAAAGCAGGTTCCTTCTCCAGTCAACACTCTTTCCAAAAGAGTTTGCATTTCTAACAGTCTTTCCTCAGGCATCCTTTCCATTGTTTTAATGTAAAGCAGTCGGGCCACCTTCCTTAAGATTGCTAATGTATTTGACAATAGCAGCTCCAGTAACCTAAAACCAGTCTCAGTGCCTCTAATTTTAACTTGCTTGAGGTTTTCCAACTTAAAATCTTAAATCTCTCAGTCCAATATCTTTAGCCAAGCACATCAGTCCATTACAAATTTAACTTTGATCAAACACTCTGGGCCCAGGGAGCAGAGTACAGCCATCCCTTATGCCAGTAACCCAGTTCCAGCAAAGTCCTCGGCAGTCTTTCCTTCCCCTTAGAAAGTTCATAAGCCAAGCCTCGAAGTTCAATACCATTTGCACTTAGCATTCTCAAACTCTCATCAGAATAGCCCATAATATTTGGCTTACCACTCCAGAAGGCATCTTCAGTTGTAAGCACCAAGTCCATGCCTGTTCCTCCAAAACAAAGGTTCCAAAAGACGAACATCCACATGGTCAGGTTCATCCCCACACTCCTCAGTACCACTTTCTGTAGCAGGCAGCTTCAGGTTCGCTGAGATGAACTTGCAGACCAGGCACAGTTATGGAGGAAGGGATATTATTTATTGAAGCTTACAGATCCAGGGGAAGTTCCATAATGGCAGAAAAAGCTGGCCTGCCTTCACAGATCCAAGCAAGAGAGAGAAAAGCCACCAGCTACACAGCACAGCACACTTCAGGATCTCCTGCTAGGCACACTTTGCATATCTTTACAATGGAATTTCAAACCCAAAATCACACCTTAAGATCCTCCCAGTGACATTGCCTCCAGCAAGGTGGCTGCAGATGCAAATTATAAACTAATAAAACACTGAATATATTGGGGGCCATATATTCAAACTACCACACCCATCTTTCCAGCCCAGCCTTAGATATTTTTGATTAAGCTTCCTACTTAGTTTTCAGCAGTTTGAACCCTGCTGGAGTAGGTATATCACTTTGAGCAGATCTGGCTTTTAGTTTTTGTTCTCTCTCTCTCTCTCTGCTGTGGATGTATGAAGTGAGCCAGGTTCTTCTGTCATGATGAAGCTTATCCTGGCATCTGTAAGCCTGACATAAACCCTTCCCTCCCATAAGCTGCTTATTGTCAGCAAAGAGAAGGTAACTGCAACAGACTCCTTCCCCAGAGCACAGCAAAGGATCCACAGGAACAGTGTGCAGATATGAGATTGATAGTGCATGTTTAAACTGAAGGCTCAAGAGCTTGTGTGCAACTTCTTTCACACTGGTTGTTCAGCCTTCACCTCCAGGCAGGAGAAAGGATTAATGGGCCCAGAGACCCCCCAGGGAGGAGACCAAAGACCAGATGCTCCACAGGCAAGGACACGTTGTTCAAACCCCATGAGCTGTCCACAGCACTCAATCATCTTTTGTTTTCTGTTTTTTTTCTTCTAATGTTATTTTGAAATTATTTCAAGCCATCAGAAAATCAAAAGAAAAGTACAAATAATATCCTCATACCCAGCATCTGTATTGCCAATTATCTCCTTTTTTCCTCATGTTTGTTTTGTCATTTTTTTCTCTCTTCACCTTTCTCCTTGACTCCTTCCTTGCATTGCTTTTATGCCTTGTGTCCTCCAGCTTTTATACACCTACTAAGCCATTTTAGATAAATTAAGATATGCCCCTAAATATTTAGGTATATATACTAAAAACAAAGCTTAAGTAATCACAATGTGAGGACCCAAACCAGAAGATTAACATTGAAATACTATTATCTAACTCCAGCCCTAACTCAAATTTTTTCAATTTCTCCAAAACTATCCATCTATCTCATATCTCAAAGTGGAAAGGCTGGTTATCTTGTAGAATGTCATTCAATTGGGTTTGAATTAATTTCAACTGGCTGATGGTTTCTCCTGATTCTTTTTAGTTTTTTCATTTACGTAGAAATGCCTCAGAAGTGCTGCTGCAATTTCTTTACTAGTTCCTATTAGAAGACATATGAAGTCAGTTTATCTCCTTGTTCCTTGACCAGTGTCCCTGTCTACCCACACCAGCCAACTCCATGATCTGGCCTGGACTGTGGAACCCAGAAACCCCCACCATCTCTCCAACACAACTCCCCACTCCCAGTAACTACTTGGGGCATCACCTCAGCCCCAGTAGGGGAACACAGGAATATCAGGCAATCACCTGCAAGGGGGAACGAGTGAGTCCTCCATAATGTGTCCATCTGGGTACAGTAGGAGAGCAAGGGCAAGTGCTGCAGCCCCTGAGCCACAGACAAGACACAGCTGAGACCAGGTCAAAGGGATCCCAGACCTCCAAACATACCTTTGGTAGTGAGCACCAGTCCAAAATTGCTAGTGCACTTACTCCCTCTACAACCTGCACATCCCAATATTCAAAGTCATCACAAGCCTATTCTATTCAAACATAAAATGGAACACTCACTGAAGACACTAAAAGAGAAAATTCTTGTTTCATCCCAACACTCCCTGAAAACACTACAAGGGAAAATTCTTGCTTCATCCTTAACTTTTTTATTAATTAATTAAATAAGACTCCCACATCAAGATATGTAGACCAGAATTCAAAAGAAACATCAGGAAACAACAAACAGAGATCTCCAGCAAGGTTGCCTAGTCCCACAATGGAAGTCTCCAATGAAAACATAGAGGAGGCAACATGAACAGAACCTCAAAATGTAGACACAAGATATGTGACCCTGACCAAGCAAACTGCAGAACTGGGTAGCAAATCAACAAAAAACCAACAATTGCATAAATTAAATACACACAGCTGTCTTCAGTAGGCTTGACCTAATAGACAAAAACCAGACAGACCTCAAAAGAGAGATAAATGAACTGAAGGTGAGCCAAAAAATGCACAATCTCAATAACCAGCTATTTAAGCTTAATGAGGATGTAAGTAAATGCAAGGATGAATTCCAAGAAGCATTAAGAAAATCAAAACATAATCTGAAATTGGAACCACACAAAAGGATGGATACAATATAGTAAAAGCAACACAAGATACAAACCACAATGAACTAGTGAAAACCTCTCTAGAAACCCTAAAGAACAGAGTTAATCATGTGGAGGACAGAACCTCAGAGCAGGAAGACAAAATGGAAGAAACAGTTTGGGAGTCCAAACATTTTAATAAATTCACAAATTTTTGTGAACAGAACACGAGGGAACTGTGGGATACCCTAAAACACCCTAACATTTGGATCATGGGTGTGCCAGAAGTGGAAGAAATTCAGACCAAAGGCATGGAGAACTTATTCAACCAAATTATTGAAGAAAACTTTCCCAAAAGAGTCCAATCCAGATACAAGAAGCTAACAGAACTCCAAACAGACTGGACAAAAGAAGAAATTGTCCATGGCACACCATTGTTAAAACTCTAAACAACAAAAACAAAGAGAGAGATCTAAAAGCAGCAAGGGAAAAACACATCAAATACCAAGGCAATTCCATCAGAATTACCTCAGATTTCTCAATGGAAACCCTGAAAGCCAGAAGGGTCTAGAATGGAGCACTTCAAACTCTAAAAAAAAAATATGGCTTCCAACACAAACTACTGTACCCAGCAAAAGTATCCCTCAGACTAGATGGTGAAAGGAAAACTTTCAATGATAAAATTCAGCTCTACAACTATATGAACACAAAGCCAAACCTACAGAGGATACTTCAGGGAATTCTCCACACAGAAGAGTCAAATAACCAATCTCAAGAGCCTACAAGAAGAAGATCACAATAACCAAAAATAGACCAGGCTCAAAAAAAGACAAAGTCCAAGAAAACATCAAATTCCATAAAGCACACCAAAAACATGGCAGGGATTAAATAAAATATCACAGTTATAACCTAAATATTAGTGGTATTAACTAACCCATCAAAAGATACAAGATAACAAACAAGGTGGATCAGATAAATGAACCCTGTCATTTTTCTGTCTTCAAGAAACGTACCTTACCACCAAAGACAGACACCTCCTCAGGGTGAAAGGATGGAAAATGATATTCTAAGCAAATGAAAATAAGAAACAATTTGGTATCGCTATATTAATATTTGATAAAATAGACTTCAAACCAAAATTAATCACAAAGGACAAAGAAGGCTATTTCTTACTCATCAAGGGAATGATCCAAAAAGAGGATATCACAATCATAAATCTACATGCACCAAACACAGGTGTACCACAGTTTATAAAACAAAACCTACTTAACAACAAAACAGAGATAAATACCAACACCATCATAGTTGGGGACTTCAATACTTCACTATCATCAATAGACAGATTATCCAAGCAGATAATTAATAGGGAAGTAAGAGAATGCTGGGCCCCACGTTGGGCACCTGTTGCCGGTGCTTTTTTTCCTCCACCACCGGCAGGTAGAGCGGAAGACAGAGAGAATCGGACCAGCTGCTTCTCTCTTGAGGCTGAGTGGGAAGGAGGGTGTCGGCGACTCAAAAAACCTCCCCAAGCCACCGGGGAAAAGAAAACCATATTGAGCCAGAAGTCCGTGTGGCAGAAATCTCTCTTTATTGTCATGGGAAGGTATTTATATATTTTGAGAGAGGGTGGGAAGAGAGGATGAGAGAAAGGTGTAAGGGCCAATAGTATTTCACCACATCAGCAGCAGCTGGGCGGAGGCAGTTTCAGCTTAGGTGCTGAGTCACTCCAAGGACAGGTTGCGAAACTCTACTCAGGCTCTGGAAGCTCAACTAGGCCTCACCGGGAGTAGGCCAAGACTGGCTGGGCTAACCACTAGGCTTCACACCGGGCAGGGCCCAACATCTCCCCCTTTTGTTTTTGTAAGAATGGTGGACAGTCATGGCCTCTGTCCTAGGTTGTCCCCCTCTGGGAATCTTACCCATCACTGAGGACCATGCCTCTAGCCCGTTGACCACTCCACGCCCTGTCTTAGGTTGTCTCAGCCTGTCTGAGATCTTACCCGTCGTTGGTTCGATGGAGGGCGGGGGAGGGATGTTAGGTGGATAGCCAGTAAGCGGAAAAGCCATTGCCTTTGAGTTGTGAACCTGTGGTGCTTTGACCTGATGAAGTTTAATTGTGACCTGATGAAGTTTAATTGACTCAAGCTGTTGGTGAATGAATTGTGTAATCTTATTAATTACACAGGGCCCGAGAGTGAGGATAACAAGAAGGAGGGGTTCAGGGGGAGGGAGAAGGTAGGGTAAAGAGCAAGAAGAAGGAGGGGTCCAAGGGGAGGGAGAAGGTAGGGTAAGAAGCCATGTAAATTTGTCCACAGCAGGTTGTCTTGGAAGTCCTGTCTCCTCTTCTGTAAATCTTTCTGGAGCTTTTCTGGCTTCATTCAGGTCTAGTAGCATCCACACCTTCAGTTGTTTCTGGGGAAGAAACAGAGGCATAGTTCTCAGGGGTGGGACACTCCCTGGAGAATTGATTATTATCATCCCCTTGTTGGGGTAAATATTTTAAGTCTCTTGCTAGTACCCAAATAGGTCTTTTTTCCTCTTGAGGAAAGACACATCCAAATCCTCTCCCTGCTGTGAGGAGGGGGTCTGGTCCCTTCCAGGCTCCAGTTAATGGGTCCCTCCATTTGACCCAGATGGAGCTGTAGGTGACAGCTGAGGTCCAATGTTTTTGAAAAGGGGACAAGTGTCTATCTTCTTTAGAAAAATTTAAAATATTTAGGGTTAATAATGCCTTTTTTAGTTGGTCATGTGGGGGTAGGGATTCCCCCTTTTGTTTTTGTAATTGAGATTTGAGAGTTTGATTATATCTTTTTATAATGGCCTGGCCCCGCGGGTTATACGGGATGCCTGTGGAAAGTGAGATTTTCCAGGTTTGGAGGAAATCTATAAAAGTCCTGCTTATGAAGCAGGGACCATTA
The DNA here is from genome assembly GCA_036365145.1 of Orientallactaga sibirica. NCBI lineage: Eukaryota > Metazoa > Chordata > Mammalia > Rodentia > Dipodidae > Orientallactaga > Orientallactaga sibirica. Next base: position 9,136,772 of record JAEOAD010000372.1, on the reverse strand, counting down.
TCAGTTTTGATTTGATCTGGCAATCCAAGGGTGGCAAAGCATTGAAGCATATGGCTAATAGCATGTTTAGTTTTTTCTCCAGCATGTGCCAATGCCCAGCAAGCATGGGAGAAAGTATCAACTGAGAGAAAAATATATTTAAGTTTTCCAAATGGAGAATGGTGTGTAACATCAATCTGCCAAAGGTGATTAGGGCGTAGCCCTCGAGGATTGGCTCCTGTAGTTTGAAGAGGAGGTACCTGGAGGAAAGGCTGACAGGATTTGTAAGTTAATTTTTGAATATGGAGTTGGGGTTTGACAGGAGAGACAGTATCAAGAAATAACATGGAGCCCAAAATCTTGAAGGGAGGGGCAGTTTGAATCTTTTCTGGAGCCACCTGTAAAATCATGGGCCTGTAAAATGGCAAGGCATTTAGCAGTGAGGTCTTGGAGATCAGATGGGTTGGAATGACCTAAAATAATAATAAAACATTAGGATGATTAATTAAGGAAGAAAAGATATGAGATATGTATTGTTAGGGTCAATCTAGGGCTGACAGCTAGCAGTTTTTTATGATGTTGAAGCTTATAGATCTAGGGGAAGTTCCATACTGGCAGAAGAAGTTGGTCTGTCTTTATAGGGCCATGAAAGAGAGAAAAGGAAATTAATTAGTCACATAGTACATAGAGTAAAATTATTGTAGTAAAGCCACAGCAAGCTTTAGGAACTCCTGTTAGGCACATTTTGTATATTTTTATAATGGAATTTTAAATCATTATCACACCTTAAAATTGGCCCCCAGTGACATTGTTTTTAGTAAGGTGATTGTAGATGTAAATTATAAATTAATAAAATATTGAATATATTGGGGGACATATATTTAAATTACCACATTTTGTCTCTGGCTTTTAATAGATTTATAATAACAGTAACAATAATAATAAAATCAAACAAGTTAATTGGTATAAGGCATAGTAAGGAGAGACTAGAACAATGTAAACTTAACCATCATTAGCCATTATTAAACTTTTGTAGTAACCAGAGACTGACAGTTTTTAGGTTTTTTAATTTTGTCCCTCCAGCTGGGCAGAGTTGTCAGGGAAAACTTTAATCCCAGGCCAACATTGTATTACCGATTGAGTTAGTTGGGCTTAGTCTTATGTTTTATGAATTGAGCTAGGCGGGCAGAGAGAGAGAGAATGGAAGTGCCAGGCCTCCAGCCACAGTAAATGAACTCCAGATGCATGTGTTTACTTGTGCATCTGGTTTACATGGGTACTGGAGAATTGAGCCTCGAATCAGGGTCCTTAGGCTTTACAGGCAAGTGCTTAACCACTAAGCCATTTTTTTAGCCCCACGTTAATGGGAAGGCAGTGAAGGGTGGGACAATGGTGTGTAGGATATAGCCATATAGACTTGAAAAACAGGTTTTTTTTGTTTTTTTGTTTGTTTGTTTTTTTTACCTCTAGCAGGGCAATACGAATGTCCCCAGTTGTTTTTTTTATTTTTTAAAGTAAATGGACTTTGGGACTTGCCTCATGGCCTCATGGCCTCATGGCATAGAGGGGCCCAGAGAGATAAAGGGGTTAGGAGCCCAGCCCATCTGTCTCTTCACCATTTGGCCGGCCTTTTTTAGTAACCTGGAAAAGAGGGGGAGGCCCACCTGTGACACCTGGAGGTGCAGGCGAGGCGCAGCCAGGAAGGCTCGGGGCAGTGCCCGGGCCCAGGCTGGAGCCACCGCTCAGGACCGTCCCATTTGGCCCGCTCCCCGCAGGGACACCGGCAGAGCCTGGCTGCTGTCCCCATGCTCCGCTCGAAGCGCGCAAGTTTTGTTTTGTGGACCAGTGACTTGTGTTCCACGCCTGCGAGGAAAGTTAACCTCGGTTTGGGACGTTTGGGGAACTCGAGCTTGTATTTGATCACAGTTTACATCCACAGAAAGCTTCATGGAGGAGCTGCATGAGGCAAGAAGTTTACCGAAGAATGTCAGTGTGGAAGAATTTTGATATGCCCACATTTTTCACCAGGGGTTTGAGCACATTTGCCTTAGGCAGCAGTTACGGGCTGAAAAGAACTGAAAAGACAGCTGCCCGGTGGCGGCGGCTTGGGTGGCGGTCTTGGAAGGAATGAGATTTTAAAAATCAGTTTTAGTTTTTTGTTATAGTTTTTGTTAAGGGCAAAAATGAACTCCTTTACAGAGATGTCTTTAAGGCTGGCAATTAAGGCAAGGAGGATTAAATTAATCCATGGGGCTAAAACAAAGTTTTGTCCCAAAAGCCATGGAGGTTTTTTTGTTTTACTTTTAAGCCACACTGTAGGAGTTTTTTGTAAAATCAGGGCAATAGTAATATATATGAGTACAACATAAGCATAAAGGCCCAAAAAATAGCTAAACATGTTGTAGAATTAAGTTTAGATTTAGATTTGTGATGGCCAGATGAGTTTGTGCCCTTAGGGGAGGCTTAATGGTATAAAATACAGTACAGTTGGGAGTAGATTTTCCCATCAGGTTTGTTTTGTCTTTTGGGACGGAGTTTTGTTTGTTTGTTTGTTTTTTTTTTTGTTTTGTGAGGTAGGGTCTCACTCTGGTCCAGGCTGACCTGGAATTAACTATGTAGTCTCAGGGTGGCCTTTGCCTCCCGAGTGCTGGGATTAAAGGTGAGCCACCACACCCGGCTGGGAGGAGTTTTTATTTTTAGGTTTGTCCATTTAAAGTCTCCTCTAGGTCTACCCACGTGGTGAGTTTCTTTTTTAGATTTGTCCACGTGGTGAGTCTCTACCCATGTGGTGAGTTTCTTTTTTAGGTCTGCCCACGTGGTGAGTCTCCTCTAGATCTATCCACGTTGTGAGTTTCTTTTTTAGATTTGTCCACGTGGTGAGTCTCCTCTAGGTCTGCCCACGTGGTGCGTCCGCCATGAACGTACCCGTTTAGAAATGGCGGCACCACAGAAGCGGTTTGTCGGCAAACTGGAAATGAAAAGAAAGAGAAAGGAAGTTGAAGCAAGCACAGATTACAAAAGAAAAGGTTAGAATATTAAATATGAAGATTACCTCATAACTTATGAGGATACACCCATCAGCAGTCCGATTAGCCCATCAGCTTAATTTTGAATTTTGCTTCATCATGTCGGGGTCCAGTCCGTAGTCCGTTCTGAATCCTCACATGGAGCACCAGTTGTTGGGCCACACGTTGGGCACCTGTTGCCGGTGCTTTTTTTCCTCCACCACCGGCAGGTAGAGCGGAAGAGAGAGAGAATTGGGCCAGCTGCTTCTCTCTCGAGGCTGAGTGGGAAGGCAGGTGTCGACAACTCAAAAAACCTCCCCAAGCCACTGGGGAAAAGAAAACCACATTGAGCCAGATGTCCATCTGGTGGAAATCTCTCGTTATTGTCATGGGAAGGTATTTATATATCTTGAGAGAGGGTGGGAAAAAGGATGAGAGAAAGGTGTAAGGGCCAATAGTATTTCACCACATCAGCAGCAGCTGGGCGGAGGCAGTTTCAGCTTAGGTGCTGAGTCACTCCAAGGACAGGTCGTGAAACTCTACTCAGGCTCCAGAAGCTCAACTAGGCCTCACTGGGAGTAAGCCAAGACTGGCTGGGCTAACCACTAGGCTTCACACCGGGCAGGGCCCAACAAGAGAACTCAACAACACCATAGATTAACTAGACTTAATGGACATCTACAGAACATTCCACCCCAATTCTACCAAATACACATTCTTCTCAGCAGCCCATGGAACCTTCTCCAAAATAGATCATATATTTAGGCCATAAAGCATGCCTCCATAAATTCAGGCAAATTGAGGTAACTTCCTGCATCATATCAGATCACAATGCTTTAAAGCTAGAAATTAACAAGAGACTCATCAGGAACTCCACTAGTTCCTGGATACTGGAAAACACACTTTTAAACAATTATTGGGTTGTGGAAGAAATCAAAAAAGAAACTGTAAAATTCCTAGAATTGAATGATAATTAAAACACAACTTACCAAAACTTATGGGACACAATGAAGGCAGTCCTAAGTGGAAAATTCATAGCACTGAATGCCTTCATAACAAAGACAGAGAGATCTCAAATTAATAACATAACCATACACCTAAAGGCATTGGAAAAACAAGAAGAATCCAACCTTAAGAGCTCCAGACAGAAAGAAATAATTAAGATCAGAGCTGAAATTAATGAATTGTGCCAGAGAGATGGTTTAGCAGTTAAGGTGCTTCCTGGCCAAGCCTAAGGACCAAGGTTCAATTCTCCAGCTCTCATGTAAGCCAGATGCACATGGTGGCACATGCGTCTGAAGCTCATTTGCAGTGGCTAGAGGCCTTGGTATGCCCATTCTCTCTCTCTCTCTCTCTCTGTCTTTGTTTGTCTCTTTCTCTCTATCTCTCTTTTTCCTCTCTGTCTTTAATAAATAAAGAAATAAAAAAAATTAAAGCTTAAAAAATAATGATTTGGGGCTGGAGAGATGGCTTAGGGGTTAAGGTGCCTGCCTCCTAAGCCTAAGAACACTGGTTCCAATCTCCAGTGGTTCCAATCTCCAGGTCCCACGTTTAGCCAGATGCAGTGACACAAGGGCGCAATGCCACACTTAACCACAAGTGGGCACACACATCTGGATTTCATTCGCAGCAGCTGAGACACTTCTGGTGCGCCCATCTCTGTCTTCCTCTCTCCCTCTCTCTCTCTCTCTCTGTCTGTCTCTCATTGTGTCTCTCTCCAAAAAATAATAAAAAATAGAAAATAAAAAGTTTTTAAAAAATAATGATTTGGAAACTAAGAAAACAATTAAGAAAATTGAAGAAACGAAGAGCTTGTTCTTTTTTTTTAAAATTATTATTGTTTTTATTGACAACTTTTATACTTACATACAAAAAACCACCTGATATTTCCCTCCCCTCCCCCATTCCACTTTAGAAGTCCAATCTCCATCATATCCCCTCCCTCTCTCCATTAGTCTCTCTTTTAATTTGATGTCATCATCTTTTTCTTCTATTTTGAGGTTCTTGTGGAGGTGAAGAGCTTGTTCTTTAAAAAAAATAAGCAAGATTGATAAACCCCTTGCCAATTCGATCAAACAATTAAAAAAAGGAGAGAAGTCTTAAATTAAAAAAAAATCAGAAATGAAAGGGAGCAGTCACAACAGACATTAATGAAATCAGAAGAATCATCAGTGCACACTTCCAAAACCTCTACTCCACAAACTTGGATAGCCTGGAAGAAATGGATGAATTCCTAGACACATACCACCTGACAAAACTAAACTCAAAGAAGATTAATTTCCTAAACAAATCTATCACATCCATTGAGATTGAAAAGGTAATCAACATGCCCCCTACCAAAAAAAAAGTCCAGGACCAGATAGCTTCTCAGCCAAATTCTATTAAACCATCATTGAAGATCTGAAACCAATTTTTCTCAAACTGTTTCACATAATTGGAGAACAGGGAATGCTTCCTAACTCCTTTTATGAAGTTAGCATCACCCTAATACCAAAACCAGACAGAGATATAACAAGATAAGAAAACTATAGCCCTATATCCCTGATGAACTTAGATGCAAAGATCTTAAACAAACTCCTCACAAACCAAATTCAACAACACATCAAAAGCATTATCATCCTTGATCAAGTAGGCTTTACATACAGAAATCGGTCAATGTGATACACCACATAAATAAACTTAATCACAAGAAACACATGATCATTTCAATAGATGCACAGAAGGCCTTTAACAAAATACAAAATCACTTCATGATCAAAATGCTGGAGTAATAGGCATGGAGGGTTTATATCTCAACACAATAAAAGCTATATATATGTAAAGCACCTAAAGCCCAAACAATACTTAATGAGGAAAGACTCAAGGAGTTTCCATTGAGATCAGGGACAAGACAGGGGTGCTTACTCTCACCTCTGCTCTTCAACATAGTACTAGAAGTCCTACCCCAAGCAATAAGACAGGAGAAAGAAATAAAAAGGATACAAGTTTGAAAGGAAGAAGTCAAGTTAGTCCTATTTTCAGATGACGTGATCCTATATAGAAGTGACCCAAAAGTCTCCATCTCAAAATTTCTAAAGGTGATTAATTCCTTCATGAAAGTGCCAGGAAACAGAATCAACACATTAAAATCCCCAAAACAAGAGAGGCTTCCGTCAAGCACTTGATTACCTGCCTGAAGTAAAAGGTAAGATTCTATTGCTGATGACACCATAGGCTGCTGACACAGAACAGAGACCCGCCTGGAATCCTGAACAGGGTCAGTCCCTAGACAGCCTATCTAATGCTGGAAAGCACTACATGGGCTACTGGGGGAAAGTGGCCAACAATGGAGTGAGCAAGCAGGGGTCTAAGCTACTTAGAAGCAAACACCCTGACAGGATGTAAACACCAGTGCAATAGTGGCACATTGCCTTTATGGGTAACCAGTAGCTTTCTGACTGGCTAAGAGATCTGCTCAGTGGAAAGAAACCCTATCTGGAACTGGGAACCAGATCAGAATCCTATAGAGACAAAGATTATACTCTCCATTGTCAAGCTCTCACTAGTCTTTGGCTAAAAGAGGGGCTACATCCATCAAAATTTCCCTAAATTAATAACACTTATCCCAATTAACCTATGCTGACTTCACTCTCTGTTGGAGAATCTGTTTTTCTTTTTCAGAAGGTAGCAAGACCTGAGGAGATAAACCACTCCTCGCACTTCAGCCAAGCCCCAGCTGAAACCACAGAGGAACTGGGGAGATCCAGAGGCTCCTAAGAGCTCATCACTGAAGTAGACTTAAAACACACCTACCATGGCTCAGGGAATTTTGTGGAAGAGAAGGCAGAAAGATTGGAAGAGCCACAGGGTGGAATGTCATACCCAGAGGCATTGCCCCCCCCCCAATATCTGACGGCTGCTCTCACAATGCAACTCATGACCCCATGGGGAATACCAGCAACCCCACTGAGGAGGGCCCCCAGTGGAATGGGGGCAAGGACGAGGGAAAAGATGGTACCAACACATAATATATCCATACTAAGTATGTCTGTAATAAAAATAAATAAATAAAATAAAATAAAATTGTCTTCTCATTGCTGAAGACCCCACAGCCTGCAGCCACAGGACATCAAGTGACCATGCTAGAACTGAGAGGAAATCCACTTCCCTCCCAACTAGTCCTCATAGTGCTGGAAAGTGCTATGAGAACAGCTGGAGTTGCCAACAGAGTGAATACATAGGAGATCCTGCCAGTTACAAAACCAACCAGTGAAGCAAGAAGTATACACTTGTGCAATAGTGGCACATAGCCAATGCAGGTAACCAATTGCTCATGCACTGGACATGAGACATACTCACTGGGGAAGAACTCATATCTGGCTCTGGAAATCAAGCCAGATTCTCTAAGACAGGAAAGCAATAGGCTCCAGAGAGAACCTCCACTGTTCTTTAACTAAGAAGAGTAGACATACACATCAATAAATCTCTCTAATAACTATGCTTATTCCCTTTAATTCAAACTTCTCTCATTTTTGGATGGAGGATCTGTTCTATCCTACAGATGGAGGGGAATACTGGGGAGAACCAGAATGCATCAATACATCAAGAAGAGAGAGCCAACTGCCTACTATGAGATGTATCACCTCCACCTTATCTGCCCAGGTCCAGAAGTCATTACAGAGGAAGCAGTGACACAAATACTGCTCTCATGGCTAGCCTGAAAAACAGTTCCAGGGAGATGGTGACAGACACTGTGGTCACTCAAACCTCAATAAAACAGAGATCCAGAGACTACAGAAAACACTAAATCAGATCCCTATCTTGCCCTCCAAGGTTCAGTGAACATTGTGAAAGAGAGGGCATAAAGATTGTAAGAACCTCAGGGTGGGTGGGCATAACTTGAGACACTGTGTTTTTCCCACCCCTGCAGAGACTGACTATGGCCTCTTGGTCCCCACAATGAATACCAATAACCCCACCCAAGACCCTTAGCAGAACTGGGGCAGCAGAGAAGAGTCTAAAAGAGTAAAACCTTTTAGTAAAAAATCAAATAAAGAATTTTTAAATTTTTTTAAAAATTGTCTTCTCAAGTGCCCTGTCTCAGGAAGCCATTAGAGAATGTTTTATGAGTACAATAGACCACAATAAAGTAAATGTGAGATGTAGGAAACAAGATCCAGCACAGTAGGAAATAGAACAATCCCAACATGCTAGAAAGGTGATTCCAGGAGGCAGTTCTGAGCCAGGCACCATCATCTGTAACCTACAGAGGACCAAGTCAGATGGCTTTGAAAGGCATTCCTGCAGGAAGATGAAATAAAACTGCATGGTGTTTGAATATTTTGAGAAAAGATTTAGATTACTGGTGAAGAATTTGAGTTTGAATTAAAGAAAAATACCTAAAAACGAATAGACAAAAACAAGTAAAGTTATTAACAACACAACTGAGCAAGCAAAATGTTATGCCAGAAAGAAAAAGTGGGAAGCTGGGCGTGGTGGCACACACCTTTAATCCCAGCACTCAGGGGGCAGAGGCAGGAAGATCACTATGAGTTCAATGCCACTCTGAGACTATGTAGTGAATTCTAGGTCAGCTTGGGCTAGGGTGAGACCCTACCTTGAAAAAAAAACAAAAGAAAGAAAGAAAAAAAGTGGGTTTTGTACACCCCATTACTCAGTTTTGAATGATATTTACTTAGCCATAGCAACTGAAACACAAAATATTGATTTAATCAAAGTCATGACATCTATTTTGGGAGTACAGAAAAGGTCTTCATGATAGGAGTGGACCAAGGAGTAGATAAATAAAATAAAATGAACCTTCACTTTCAGTAGTAGAGATTCAATAGTTCATGCATTCAACAGAGAAAATGAAAAAGTTTCAGTTCAGACCCATTCCTTAGAGAAGTTGTACTAAGTTGACAAAAGCGCTAAAAGCAGTCATGCCTGTATATGGGGAAGCAAATGGAGAGGGAGAGATGGGGAGAAGTGGATTTTTGTAACAAACTACAAAAGCTAAATGACTATTCAATCTCTCTCTCTCTCTCTCTCTCTCTCTCTATATATATATATATATATATATATATATATATATATGTGTGTGTGTGTGTGTGTGTGTGTGTGTGTGTGTATCTTTGTTTTTAAAATGCAGCACTAAAATTTAATTGAAAGAAACAAGATTTATGCACTAAAATGATAATTATATACTTATTTTCAAATTAGCATTCAAAGTAATGGGTTTCTTGAGGGCATTTTCATATGTGCTTTGTTTTGGTTGATATCCCATATTGATTTTAAATAGCAGAAAATTGTTTAAATACACAAGAGTAGTGAAATGGTTAAGTAATTTGGGTTGCATCTGCAGAATTATATGTGCAACTGAATTAATATTCTGCTTAGAAAGAGGTTAGAATGCTACAAGAAATCCTTTGACCCATTGCTAAGTGAAGCTAACAGGTCATAAAATATTCTATATTTGTTTAGCATTTTTAATTTTGGTTCCTTGTGTTTAGATTTTTTTTCTTTTTAAATAAAAAGTTTGGGCTTCCAGTCAAGATGGCATCCGCCTAACCTTGCCTCACCTCACAGGGAAGTAAAGGCAAGAACCTTCAAGTTTAAGGGACTTTTTTAAAGGGTTTGCTGTCTCCTGCATGCTTCTAGAGGGAGGGGTGGATGTGCAAAATAGGGAATCCACTGATTCCCACACTCTCAGGCAGGTGCCACCGCCTGACAGGTCCCACTGGACCTGTCTGAGCCCCCTCACCAGCCAGAGCCCCTAGCGCCATCACAGCCAGGTCCCCTGGGTCTGTGGAGCCACGCCGCAGGTCAGATCCCTCCCATCCCTCCCTCACCAGCCAGAGACCCTGTGCGCGCCATCGCAGCCAGTTGCCCCGGGGCTGTGGAACCACGCCGTGCGTCAGATCCCTCCCATCCTACCCTCCCTGGCCAGAGCCCCTGCGTGCCATTAAAGCCAGGTGCCCTGCATCTGTGGAGCCGCACCGCAGGTCAGATCCCTCCCATCCCTCCCTCCCTGGCCAGAGCCCCAGCGCACCATCACAGCCAGGTGCCCCGGGTCTGTGGAGCTGCACCCATCCTGCATACCATCATAACACAGAGCCTGCTGAGCCTGTGTGAGCCGCATCGCTGCTCTGATCCCTCTCTCGCCAGCCAGAGCCCCGAGCACCATCCCAGGCCAGGTCTTGCTGGGCCTGCTTGAGCCACATCAGGTTCTGCTGGGCTTGCCTGAGCACCCATCGCTGGACAGGTCCCTCCCTCACTGGCCAGAGCCCCACATGCCACTGCTGGTCAGGTCCCACTGGACCTGCCTGAGCCCCATCACCAGTCTGGTCCCTCTCTCACCAGCCAGAGCCCCAACATTGGTCAGGTGCTTCCCCAGCTTTCCTAAGCCCCATCGCCAGTCAGGTGCCACCATCCTCCCCCCCCCCATGGCAGATCAGGGATCCAGGGTAGTAGGCCAATGCTCTGGCCCTACCCTTCCTGAGCCCAACTAGGGCAGTTATGGTCCCCTCCCTCTCCCACCTCAGATAGGCAACCCAGGCCAGCAGGCCAGTGTCCCCCACCCCAGCCTATCAGAACTCCAGGGGCCACCACCCTGATACTCACCACTGTGCCCCACCCCACCCCAGGGCAGCAGGCTAGCATTTCTCACCCTAGACTTTCTGAACCATTGTGATGGGCAGACAACAGCGAAAAAGGAATAGCATGAAAACCAGATACAAGTAAATCCAGCTAGATTATCCAGTCCTACAATCAATGACTTGAATCAAATCATAGAAGAGACAATAGAATCAGAATCCCAAAATGAAGAGACAAGCTATGTAACCCTGACCAAGCAAACAGCACAACTCTCAGAAACTCAACAAAGAGCCAATAACTGTATGAATGTTATCCTTGCTAGATTGGACCTAGTATAAAAGAACCAGGAAGGGTTCCAAAGACAGTTAAATGATCTGAAGGGGAGCGACAAAAAAGAGGTCCTCAATAACCAGCTGGCTAAGTTCAATGAAGACATAAAAAATGCAAGGATGAATTCCAAGAACCATTAAGAAAGTCAGAAAATGATATGAAATGGGAACTAGACAGAGGGATGGAAACTATACATGAAAAACAGAAAATATTAACCAAGTTGAACAAACCCAAAACTCTATAGAAGCTCTTAAGAATAGAGTCAGCCAAGTGGAGGATAGAAACTTAGAACTGGAAGACAAAACAGAAGAAACAGTTCGTGAGTGCAACAATTTCAATAAGTTCAAAAATTTCTGTGAACAGAACATGAGAGAAACATGGGACTCCCTTAAGTGTCCAAACATTAGGATCATGTGTATACCAGAGGGGGAAGAAACACATACCAAAGGATTGGAAAGCTCATTCAACAAAATAATTGAAGAAAACTTTCCCACTCTCTCAAAAGAAAATCCCATCAGGAGGGCCCAGCACTGAAACACCTCTGTCACACCCTCCAAGGTTCAGGGCCCATTGTGGAAGAGGGGGCAGATAGAATGGAAGAGCCAAAGGAAGGGTACGACTCCTTACAATGCAATTGTCCAGACAGAAATTGGCCTTGATATCCATGACCTTGCAGTGCCTAGCAATACCTTCACAAAACCCTAATAATAGAAGAAAAAGATGATGACATCAAATTAAAAGAGAGACTAATGGAGAGAGGGAAGGGATATGATGGAGATTGGAGTTCTAAATGAGTATGGGGCAGGGGAGGGAAATATCATGCATTTTTTGTATGTAAGTATAGAAGTTGTCAAAAATAAATAAATAAATAAATAAATAAATAAATAAATAAATAAATTTTTTAAAAAGAAAGAAAATCCCATCAAGTTATAAGAAGCTAGCAGAACTCCAAACAGACTGGACCAAAGGAGAAATTCTCCAAGACACATTATCAATAAGACTCTAAACATAAATCACAAAGAGAAAATCCTAAAAGCAGCCAGGAAGAAACAGCACATTACATATAAAGGAAACCCCATCAGAATTACCTCAGACTTCTCAATGGAAACCCTAAAAGCCAGAAGGGCCTGGAATGGAACACTGCAAACTCTAAGAACCTATGGCTTCCAGCCCCAACGACTCTACCCAGCAAAAGTATCCCTCATAATAGATGGTGAAATAAAAACTTTCCATGATAAAACTCATCTTTACAACTATATGAACATAAAGACAAACCTACAGAAAGTACTTCAGAGAATTCTCCACACAGAAGAATCAAATAACCAATCTCAAGTGCCCCCAAGAAGCAGTCCACATTAACCAAAAAAAAAAAAAAAAAAAAAAAAAAAAAAAAAAAACCACAAAGACCAGAAAAACACCAAAACCACATAATCTACCACAATATGGCAGGTATTAAATCAAACCTCACAGTTGTTTCCCTGAATATTAATTACCTTAATCTACTTAATTTACTTAAAAAACATAAGCTAACAGGGTGGATCAGAAAACTAGACCCCTCAGTCTGCTGTCTTCAAGAAACCCACCTCACCACTAAAGACAGACACCTCCTCAGGGTGAAAGGGTGGAAAATGATATTCCAGGTAAACACAAATAAGAGAAAAAGCAGGCATAGCTATACTTATATCAGATAAAATAGACTTCGAACCAAAAGTAACCAAAAAAGACAAAGAAGGCCATATCTTACTTATCAAGGGAACAATCCAACAAGAGGATATCACAATCAACAATATTTACACACCAAACACAGGTGCACCACAATTCATAAAGCAAAAACTACTTGGCAACAAAACAGAAATAACCACCAACACCATCATAGTCGGGGACTTCAATTCTCCACTATCAGCAATAGATAGATCATCCAAACAGAAAATTAATAGGGAAGTAAGAGAGCTCAACATCACCATAGATCAACTAGACCTAACAGACATCTACAGAACATTCCACCCAAAATCTACAGATTACACATTCTTCTCAGCAGCCCATGGAACCTTCTTTAACATAGATCATATATTGGGCCACAAAGCCTGCCTCCATATTTTCAAGAAAATCGATATAATTTCCTCCATGACATCAGACCACAATGCTGTAATGCTAGAAATTAACAACAAAAAGTATGCCAGGAATCCCTCCAGCTCCTGGAAATTGAACAACACACTTTTAAACAATAAATGGGTTGTAGATGAAATAAAAAATGAAATTGCAAAATTTCTAGAATTCAATGACAATGAGAACACATCATACCAAAACTTATGGGACACAATGAAGGCAGTCCTTAGGGGAAATATCATAGCACTAAATGCCCTCATAACAAACACAGAGAGATCCCAAATCAACAACCTAACCATCTACCTAAAGGCATTGGAAAAACAAGAAGTATCCAACCCCAAAAGCTCCATCCCCATCAGTATGCAAAAGTATCCATCTGTATGCAAAAGACAAAGATACAGCAAAAGAAATAACTAACATTGTCCCATTCTCAATAGCAACAAAGAAAATAAAATACATTGGAATATCATTAACCAAGGAAGTGAAAGACCTATACAATGAAAACATAAAAACACTCAAGAAAGAAACTGAGGAGGTCCTATGAAAATGGAAAGACCTCCTGTGGTAGTTTGAATATATGTCCCCCAATATATTCAGTATTTTATTAGTTTATAGTTTGCATCTGCAATCACCTTGCTAGAGGCAAGGTCACTGGGGGCCCGGTCTTAAGGTGTGGTGATGGGTTTGAGATTCCATTGTAAAGATATGCAAATGTGTCTAGCAGGAGTTCCTGAAGTCTGCTGTGTGACCTTTTGGCTGTAGTTTTGCTCTGTTTGCTGTGGTAGCTGGTTGGCTTTTTCTCTCTCTGCTTGGCCCTGTGAATAGCAAGCTGCTTTTCCTGCCTTTATGGAACTTCCCCTGGATCTGTAAGTTTCAATAAATAATATCCCTTCCTCCATAACTGTGTCTGGTCTGGAAGTTCATCTCAGCGAACCTGAAGCTGTCTGCAACAGTAAAGTGGTACCGAGGAGTGTGGGGTGAGATGAACCTGACCGTGTGGATATTCGTCTTTTGGAACCTTTGTTTTGGAGGAATGGGCATGGACTTGGTGCTTGCAACTGAAGATGCCTTCTGGAGTGGTAAGCCAAGTTTTATGGACTATTCTGATGAGAGTTTGAGAATGCTAAGTGCAGATAGTACTGAACTTCGAGGCTTGGCTTATGAGGTTTCTAAGGGGAAGGAAAGACTGCAGAGGACTTTGTTGGAACTGGGCTACTGGCATAAGGGATGGCTACGTTCTGCTATCCAGGCCCAGAAAGTTTGATCAAGGTTAAATTTGTAATGGACTGATGTGCTGCTAAAGATATCGGACTGAGATTTTAAGATTTTGAGTTGGAAAACCTGAAGCAAGCTAAAAGTAGAGGCACTGAGACTGGTTAAGCTGCTATTGTTGACACATTAGCAATCTTAAGGAAGGTGGAAGGAAGGTGGCCCGACTTGATTTACATTAAAACAATGGAGAGGATGCCTGAGGAAAGACTGTTAGAAATGCAAACTCTTTGGAAAGAGTTGACTGGAGAAGGAACCTGCTTTTCATGGCTATGGTTTATTTTGTCCCTGGATTTAGAATATGGCTGTGTCCTGCACACCTGGTATTAGTTTTGGAAATATGAAAAATGCATGGAGTGGTCATGAGTTGCACACAGTTCCAGGAGCCGCTGCTGAGATGCGGCATGAGGCAGGGCATGAAGACCCTCAGGAATAGGCTGGAAGAGCCTTTTGGAAGATGGACCGTGGTTTGCATGGAGACCTGAAGATGTTTTGGATATACCAGGACTGTGCAAAAGGGCTACCATGGAGTGCAGTGTTAGCATGGGATGAAAGATTTCCCTGACGACTCTGCCCAGCTGGAGGGGCGGAATTTGAAAACCTGGAGACTGTCAGTCTCTGGTTATTTTGAACTTGAACTGCAGAAGTTTGATGATGGCTGATGGTGATTGAGTTTGCATTGTTTTAGTCTCTCCTTGCTATTCCTTATACAGTTAAAATGTTTACTCTGTGCCTTTACATGTTGAAAGTATTTAACTTGTTTGATTGTACAGGACTCACTATCTTAAGTTGATCAAGACTGTGAGAACCTTTGAAATTGGACTGAGTACAATTTACAATGTGTGATAGTTATAAATCTATTGGGGACCAGGAGCTAAATATATTGGGGGCCAGGGGCGGAATGTGGTAGTTTGAATATATGTCCCCCAATATATTCAGTATTTTATTAGTTTATAGTTTGCATCTGCAATCACCTTGCTAGAGGCAAGGTCACTGGGGGCCCGGTCTTAAGGTGTGGTGATGGGTTTGAGATTCCATTGTAAAGATATGCAAATGTGTCTAGCAGGAGTTCCTGAAGTCTGCTGTGTGACCTTTTGGCTGTAGTTTTTGCTCTGTTTGCTGTGGTGGCTGGTTGGCTTTTTCTCTCTCTGCTTGGCCCTGTGAATAGCAAGCTGCTTTTCCTGCCTTTATGGAACTTCCCCTGGATCTGTAAGTTTCAATAAATAATATCCCTTCCTCCATAACTGTGTCTGGTCTGGAAGTTCATCTCAGCGAACCTGAAGCTGTCTGCAACACCTCCCATGCTCCTGGATAGTTAGAATTAACATTGTGAAAATGGCAATCTTACCAAAAGCACTATATAGATTCAATGCAATGTTGATAAAAATCCCAACTTTTGTTTCACTGAGATAGAAAACACTATCTCAAAATTCATATGGAAATGCAGAAGGCCTCCGATATCCAAGCATATCCTCATCAAAAGAAACACCTCTGGAGGCATCGCCATACCTGATCTAAAGCTATACTACAAAGCCATTGTAATAAAAACAACATGGTACTGGCATAAAAACAGGAATATAGACCAATGGAACAGAATTGAAGATCCAGACTTTGGGTCAAGTAACTACAGTTACTTGATATTTTACAAAGGCCCTACCAACGCAGAATGGAAAAAAGACAGCATGTTCAACAAATGGTGCTGGACAAATTGGATAACCATATGTAGGAAAGTGAAACTCAACCCACACATCTCACCATGCACAAAAATCAAGTCCAGATGGATCAAAGGTCTTAACAGAAAATCAGAAAGTCTGCTACTACTGGAAGAAAAAATAGGAGGAACCTTCCACAACACAGGAGTGGGAAAAGACTTCCTGAACAAAACCCCAGCAACTCAGGAAATAAAACACTCAACCATTGGGATGTCATGAAGCTGAAAAGCTTTTTCACTGACAAATATACTATAACCAAAGCCAGAAGATTACCCACAGAATGGGAGAAAAATTTCACCAGCTATACAACTGACAGAGGCCTAATTTCTAGAATCTACAAAAAACTCCAAAGCCTAAACAATAAATTATTGAACAACATACTCAAAAAATGGGGCAGAGAACTGCACAGGGAGTTCTCAGAGGAAGAAATACAATTGGCAAACACACATTTATGAAAATGTTCAATGGAAGCACAAAAAACCTCGGATATGTAAAACAATTTTGAGTAACAAAAATAAGGCTGGTGGTATCACCATACCTAATTTTAACCTATATTACAGAGCCATAGTAACAAAAACAGCATGGTACTGGCACAAAAACAGACATGTAGATCAATGGAACAGAATAGAGGACCCTGATGTAAGTCCGGGTAAATATAGCCACCTGATCTTTGACAAAAATGCCAATAATACTCATTGGAGAAAAGACAGCCTCTTCAGAAAATGGTGCTGGGAAAACTGGATGTGCATCTGTAGAAGGATGAAAATAGAACTTTATCTCTCTGCATGCACAAGAATCAAATCTAAATGGATCAAAGACCTTAATATCACACCTGAAACTCTGAAACTGCTAGAGGAAAAAGTAGGGAAAACCCTTCAACATATTGGTCTTGGCAAAGACTTTCTGAATATAACCACAATTGCTCAAGAAATAAAACTACAGATCAACCGCTGGGACCTCAATAAATTACAAAGCTTTTGTACAGCTAAGGACACTGTGAATAGAGCAAAGAGGCAACCTACAGAATGGGAGAAAATCTTTGCCAGCTATACCTCTGACAGAGGGTTAATATCTAGGATATAACAAAGAACACAAAAAATTAAATAATAAGAAATCAAACAACCCAATTAAAAAATGGGCTATTGAACTAAATAGAGTTCTCAGAAGAAGAAATACAGATGGCATATAAACATCTTAAAAAATGTTCTACCTCCCTAGTCATCAGGGAAATGCAGATTAAAACTACCTTGAGGGCTAAGCCGCTGCCCAGATCAGCTGAGCCTTGCTGAGCCTCTGCTGCAGCTGCCGCCACTGTCACCCAAACAAACAACAACAAAAATAATAAATAAACAGGGGACTTTCCAACCTCATCATTCTCCTCTCAGAGCCCAGGAATCGAAGAAAAGTCTGCTGATCTACTGAAAGAGCTACAGTCTTCCTGAACTCGCCCATCCCCCAACCATCAGATCCCCAGCAAATTGGCAGAAATCAGCAAATAGCAGCAGCCTGTACCACATCACCAACACTGGACCCAGCACAGCTGAGCCAAGCTCCACATCCCAGGGAACGAGGTGGGCACTCAGCATTGGTGAGTTTGGAAGCCACACCAAAAGGTAACAAAGGACTGCATTGGAAGTGCTAGCCTCTCTTTCCAGGTAGGGACAGGTTATGGGTTACATATTTGTGGTTGGCCTTGCCATTTTCAAAGAAGCTGAATATGAGGTGTTGAATATTGCTGCCTGTAATACTTTTGATTTAAAGGGCCTTTATCTTTTGCTTCTGTCATTATTGGGGGCAGGGTCTGTTTCCTAGCTGACAAAATTAAGGGTGTGGAGCAAACACACCCATAGGGATTTAGACCTTATAAGACTGTTTGTTTTAATTCCCACACTTGTATACTCTGTGCTCATGTTAATTGAATGTGTATTTGGCTCGATTGAAGTTTAGATCTTGCTACTAAATTGTTCCACCAGTCCACTACAGTACTTGCTTACCAAGCAAAGTCAACAGCTAGGATTACTTCTGAGGTGGACCTGGGTACAATGCTACACTTGGCACCTTAAACCCATATCCACACCTAAGAACACTGCAGATAACTAGAAAACCTAAGCATTAAATCAATCCAGGATGCAAAAGTCACTACATTATAATACAAGAAACACAAAGAATCAAGATAATGCAATCCCACCAAAAATTACAAATCCATCAGAATTGTTCACCAATGAGACTGTTTTAGATGAAATTCCTGAAAAAGATATCAAAAGAATGATGATATCTATACTCACAGAAATAAAAGAAGAAATGAAAGCAATCCGAGAAGAAAACAAAGGAATTGAAGAAGAAAACAAACTTTTGAAAGAGATTACAAAAAAACAGTTTAATGAAATAAAAAGGTCATTAGAGGACATGAATAAGGAAATAGAACTACTGAAGAAAAATCAGGCTGAAATCCTAGCTCTGAAGAACACAGTCAGTGAAATAAAAAACTCTGTGGAAAGTCTCACCAGTAGAATGGATGAAGGAGAGGACAGAATATCTAAACTAGAAGACGAGGTGGCAGACCTATCACAGTCCAACAAAGAGAAAGACAAGCTAATAGAAAGGTATGAATGGGAACTCCAAGACATGCGGGACACTATGAAAAGATCAAACATAAGAATTCAAGGTATAGCAGAAGGGGAAGATTTTCAATCCAGAGGCTTAGTAGGTGTTTTCCACAAAATCATAGAAGAAAAATTTCCCCAAATTGGGAAAGAAATGCCAATGCAGATACAAGAAGCATTTAGAACACCAAACAGACAAAACCTAGAAAGATCCTCTTCTCGCCGTGTTATAATTAAACTACTAAATACGCAAACCAAAGAAAATATGTTGAAAGCAGTTAGAGAGAAAAAGCAAATGACCTTCAAGGGGAAACCCATCAGGGTCACAGCAGATTACTCAACACAAACTTTAAAAGCCAGAAGGGCCTGGAGTGATGTATTCCAAGTTCTGAAAGATAAAAACTGTCAACCAAGATTACTTTATCCTGCAAAGCTTTCTATCCAAATTGATGGAGAAATAAGGACATTCCACAACAAAGACAGGCTAAAGGAATTTATGGCAACTAAACCAGCTCTACAGAAAATACTTGCAGGAATCATTCATGCTGAAGAAAAACCAAAACACAAACAGCAGGAAATAGGAAAAAAGAAATCATACTCAACAGTTAGAACAAGTGAGTAAAATGAAAACCAGGAAGAATTACAAAACAAGAAAAATGGAGAGATCAAATACATATCTTTCAATAATAACTCTTAACATCAATGGCCTCAATGCCCCAACCAAAAGACATAGACTTGCAGACTGGATTAAAAAGCAGGAGCCTACCAACTGTTGCCTCCAGGAAGCTCATCTCTCATTAAAAGACAGAAACATTCTTAGGGTGAAAGGTTGGAAAAAGGTATTTCAAGCAAATGGGCCTAGAAAACAAGCAGGGGTTGCCATCCTAATTTCTGACAGGATAGACTTCAAATCAACATTAGTAAGGAAAGATAAAGCAGGTCACTTTATACTGATTAAAGGAACACTCCAACAGGAGGACATTGCAATCCTAAACTTATATGCTCCCAACACGGGGGCCCCCAATTTCATCAAACAAACACTATTGGACTTAAGGTCAGAGATAACTCCTAACACAAGAGTAGTGGGTAACTTCAATACCCCGCTCTCATCACTTGACAGGTCTACCCAACAAAAAATAAACAGAGAGACATCTGCATTAAATGATATCATGGAACAAATGGACCTAAGAGATATATACAGAACATTCCATCCAAATGCTGCAGAATATATATCAGCACATGGAACATTCTCTAAAATAGACAATATAATAGGACACAAATCAAATCTTAACAAATACAGGAAAATTGAAATAATCCCTTGTATGCTATCTGACCACAATGGGATTAAACTGCAAATCAACAACAAGAAAAACTACAGAGCATACAGAAATTCATGGAGACTAAACAGTACATTACTGAACGATGTATGGGTCATTGAAGAAATTAAAAAGGAAATCAAGAAATTCATAGAATCAAATGATGATGAGAATACAACATACCAAAACCTTTGGGACACAATGAAGGCAGTCCTATGAGGGAAATTTATAGCGCTAAGTGCCTATATTAAGAAATTAGAGAGTTCACAACTAAACAATTTAATGCTTCACCTTAAGGCCTTGGAAAGAGAAGAACAAGGCAAACCAAAAATAAGTAGACGGGAAGAAATAATAAAGGTTAGGGCAGAAATTAATGAAATGGAAACCAAAAAAACAATCAAAAAAATCAATGAAACAAAGAGTTGGTTCATTGAAAGGATAAACAAGATTGACAAACCCTTAGCAAATCTGACCAAAAGAAAGAGAGAAGAGACAAAAATTGATAAAATTAGAGATGAAAAAGGCAACATCACAACAGATACCAAAGAAATTCAGAAAATCATACGGACATACTTTAAGAATATATATGCCTCTAAGTTTGAAAACCTGAAAGAAATGATGATTTCCTTGATTCATATGACCTACCAAAATTAAACCAAGATGAGATAAACCATTTAAATAGACCTATAATAACCACAGAGATCCAAGCAGTTATAAAAAGTCTCCCAACAAAAAAAAGCCCAGGCCCAGATGGATTCACTGCTGAATTTTATCAGACATTCCTAGAAGATCTAACACCAATGCTTCTCAAACTTTTCCATAAAATAGAAGAGGAAGGGATTCTACTGAAATCCTTCTATGAAGCCAGCATCACCCTGATACCCAAACCGGACAAAGACAGATCAAAAAAGAAAATTATAGATCAATCTCCCTCATGAACATAGATGCAAAAATTCTCAACAAAATACTGGCAAACAAAATACAAGAATATATCAGACAGATTATTCACCCTGACCAAGTAGGCTTTATCCCAGAGATGCAGGGATGGTTCAACATATGCAAATCCATAAATGTAATACACCATATAAATGGTCTGAAGGACAAAAATCACATGGTCATCTCAATAGATGCAGAAAAGGCATTTGACAAAATCCAGCACCCCTTCATGGTGAAAGTATTACAGAAACTGGGAATAGAAGGAACATATCTCAGCATAATAAAAGCTATTTATGACAAACCTACAGCCAACATAATACTAAATGGGGAAAAACTTGAAGCTTTTCCTCTAAATTCAGGAACAAGACAAGGGTGTCCACTTTCCCCGCTACTATTTAATATAGTACTGGAAGTCTTAGCCATAGCAATAAGGCAAGATACACTCATAAAGGGGATACAAATCAGAAGGGAAGAGGTCAAATTATCATTATTTGCAGACGATATGATTCCATACATAACAGACCCTAAAGACTCTACCAGCAAACTGTTAGAGCTGATAAACACTTTTAGTAATGTAGCAGGATACAAAATAAACACACAGAAATCAGTAGCTTTTCTATACACTAACAACAAATGTGCAGAGGATGAAATCAGGGAATCTCTTCCATTCACAATTGCCTCAAAAAAAAAAAAAATACCTTGGAATAAAGTTAACCAAGGAAGTGAAGGATCTCTACAATGAGAACTTTAAAAAACTCGAGCGACAAATTGCAGAAGACACAAGGAAATGGAAAGACATTCCATGCTCCTGGATTGGAAGAATCAATATTGTGAAAATGTCAATCTTACCAAAAGCAATCTACACATTTAATGCGATCCCCATTAAAATCCCCATAACATTCTTCACAGAAATAGAAAAAACAATCCTAAAATTCATCTGGAAACACAAAAAACCTCAAATAGCCAAAACAATTTTGCGCAACAAAAATCAGGCAAGTGGTATAACCATACCTGATTTTAAGTTATACTACAAAGCCATAGTAACAAAAACAGCATGGTACTGGCACAAGGACAGACAGGTAGATCAATGGAACAGAATAGAAGACCCAAATATTAATCCAGGCAGCTACAGCTACCTGATTTTTGACTAAAATGCCAAAAATATTCTTTGGAGAAAAGATAGCCTCTTTAACAAGTGGTGCTGGGAAAACTGGACATCTGTATTTAAAAGGATAAACATAGATCCTTGTCTCTCTCCATGCACAAGAGTCAAGTCCAAATGGATCAGGGCCCTTAATATCAGACCTGAAACTCTGAAACTGCTAGAGGAAAAGGTAGGGGAAACTCTTCAACATATTGGAATAGGCAAGGACTTTCTGAATATAACTCCAATTGCTCAGGAAATAAAACCACTGGGACCTTATGAAATTACAAAGCTTTTGTACAGCAAAGGACACTGTGAATAGAGCAAAAAGACAACCTACAGAATGGGAGAAAATCTTTGCCAGCTATACATCTGACAGAGGATTAATATCCAGAATATACAAAGAACTCAAAAAACAGAATAATACGAATTCAAACAACCCAGTTAAAAAATGGGCTATGGAACTAAATAGAGAATTCAAGGAAGATGAAATACAGATGGCATATAAACATCTAAAAAAGTTCCACATCCTTAGCCATCAGGAAAATGCAAATTAAAACCACTTTGAGATTCCATTTCACTCCTGTCAGAATGGCTACCATCAAGAACACAAATGACAATAAGTGTTGGCGTGGATGTAGAAAAACAGGAACACTTCTACACTGTTGGTGGGAATGAAAGCTGGTCCAGCCATTGTGGAAATCAGTGTGGAGGTTCTTGAGACAGCTAGAAATAGATTTACCATATGATCCAGCTATAGCACTCCTAGGCATTTATCCAGAGGACTCTTCTCACTACCTTAGAGATACTTGCAAAACCATGTTTATTGCTGCTCTATTCACAATAGCCAGGAAATGGAAGCAGCCTAGATGTCCCTCCATAGATGAGTGGATAATAAAGATGTGGTACATTTACACAATGGAGTTCTATTCAGCGGTAAAGAAAAATGAAATTATGAAATTTGCAGGGAAATGGATGGATCTGGAAAGGATTATACTAAGTAAGGTAACCCACGCTCAGAAAGCCAAATGTCACATGTTCTCTCTCATATGTGGATCCTAGCTACCAATGTATAGACTTGTGTGTGAACCAAAAGTAGATACCAGAAACCAGTAAGCTGGTAAAAGGCTATAAGGGAGGGAGGAAAGGGAAGGACTTAAGTGTATGGTAATGCACATATGTAAGTAGAAGAACTGATTACAGGGAGGGGAATGGCCTAAGTGAGGCCATGGGAAGAGAATGCATAAAAGAAGGGCAGGGGGAGGGTCAATCTAAACTCAAGATATGGTGAATAAGACATATGTAAAATTACTTTTTGAATAAAGGCACGTCTAGAAGCTGTAGACTGTTACTAGAAAATTTTCAGTACCTGGGATGGGATACCTTCCAGTGAGTTGTTGGCCAAGGAGGTCCCGGTAGCCTCCAAAACATTAAAGGCTTTTGCCAAAACCCTTGGTTTCCTTTGAGAAACAGATAATAAGACCCTATTGCTGAAAAACATCTCTTGCCTGAGAGGCAAGGTCACTGAGAAAGCAAGCTGCTGTGGAGCAGAAAACCTTCTCCCTGTAGACCAGCCAACTGAAAGCTGGAAAAAGCTGCACTGCATGCAGAGTATGGGAGACAGAAGCCATCAACAGTGAAAACAGTGGATGCTGAATATTCAAGCTTGGCCAGACAGGCCCAATGACTGAACAGGTGCAATAGTGGCATGTCTACTCTTGGGGTAACCAACTGCTCCATAATTGGACTGAAGGCCCTCTCTACTGGAGGGAATACATACCTGGTACTGAAAAACCTAAGTAAAAGTCTATGATTGGTGAGGTCATGAGCCTTAGGGGTATAAGCCTGCTCTTGTCTGACTAAATGTATATATTACTCCCACCAAGCTGCCCTGAAAGCACTACACTTAATGTTCATATTCACATATTAACACTACTCTCACTTCTGGTCAGAGAAGCTTCTCTTTTCAGATGGCGATGGCCACTGGGATGACCCAAAAGGCAACATAGTGCTGAGAAGAAGGGATGGAGGAGTGCCCAGCACTGAAACACCTCTGTCACACCCTCCAAGGCTCAGGGACCATTGCAGAAGAGGGGGTGGATAGAATGGAAGAGCCAAAGGAAGGGTATGAGTTCTTACAATGCAACTGCCCAGACAGAAATTGGCCTCGATATCCATGACCTTGCATTGCCTAGCAATACTCCACAAGACCCTTAAAATAGAAGAAAAAGATGATGACATCAAATTAAAAGAGAGACTTATGGAGAGAGGGAGGGGATATGGTGGAGACTGGAGTTCTAAAGTGGAATGGGGGGAGGGGTGGGAAATATCAGGTGGGTTTTTTTGTATGTAAGTATAAAAGTCAATAAAAAACAATAATTAAAAAAAAACTACCTTGAGATTCCATCTCACTCCTGTTAGATTGGCTACCATCATGAAAACAAATGACTATAAATGCTGATGAGTATGCAGAAAAGGAGGAACCCTTATACACTGTTGGTGGGAATGCAACCTGGTCCAGCCATTGTGGAAATCATGTGGAGGTTACTGAGATAGCTAAATATAGATCTACCAAATGACCCTATACCACTCCTAGGCATATATCCTAAGGACTCATCTCACTACCTTAGAGGATACTTGCTCTACCATGTTTATTGCCACTCTATTCACAATAGCTAGAAAATGGAACCAGTCTAGATGTCTCTCAACTGATGAGTGGATAATGAAGATGTGGCAAATTTACACAATGGAGTTCTACTCAGCGGTAAAGAAAAATGAAGTTATGTAAAGGGGAATGGGGGGAGGGAAGGGAAATATCACATGGGTTTTTTCTTTGTATGTGAGTATAAAAGTCAATAAAAAACAATAAAAAAAAGAAAAAAAGAAAAAATGAAGTTATGAAATTTGCTGGAAATGGATGGATCTGGAAAGGATTATACTTAGTGAGGTAACCCAGGCCCAGAAAGCCAAACGTCACATGTTCTCTCTCATATGTGGATCCTAGCTACAAATGATTGGACTTCTAAGTGATTAAAAATAAAACTCAGTAGCAGAAGCCAGTAAACTAGAAAGGGGATATAAAGGGAATAGAAAGGGAGGGAGGGGGGACTTAATAGGATGTTATTGTATATATGTAAGTAGAAGAACAGATTAATGGGGGTGAAAAGGCCTAAGTGAGGTCAGGGGAAGAGATTAAGTAAAGGAACTGTGGAGGGAGGGCTAATCAAAATCTAAGAGGTTATAAAAAGTCATATGGAAACCTACTTTTCTGGACAATGTAACACTCAGAAGCCAGAGATTGTTACTGGAAATTTTTCAGTGCAAGGGATGGGATACCTTCCAGTGAGTTTTGGCCAGGGAGGTCACAGATACCCCCAAAACATTATAGGCCATTGCCAAGGCCCTTGGTTTCCCACCAAGAATAGATGGTAAGACCCTATTGATGAAGACTCCACATACTTGGGTGGCAAGTTCACTGAGAAAACCTGCTGGAGCTGAGCTGAAAGCCTCCTCCATGAGGACCAACTGAGAGAAAGTTGTAAAAAGCTACACTGCATGCAGGTAAATGGGAGAGAGAACACACCAGTGAAGGTACTCCACAATGAACACTGCAATCTTTAAAATTGGCCAGCCAGGCCAAATGAGCCAACGGGTGCAATAGTGGCATGTCTGTTGTGGTAGTTTGAATATATGGCCCCCAATATATTCAGTGTTTTATTAGTTTATAGTTTGCATCTGCACCACCATGCTAGAGGCAATGTCACTGGGCGGTTCTTAAGGAGTGGTGGTGGGTTTGAGATTCCATTGTAAAGATATGCAAAGTGTGCCTAGTGGGAGTTCCTGAGGTGCGCTGTGGCTTTTGACTGTAGCTTTGCTCTGTGTGCTGTGTGCCTGGTGGGCTTCTCTCTCTCTGTGGTTGGCCCTGTGAAGGTAGGCCAGCTTCTTCTGCCATTATGGAACTTCCCCTGGATCTGTAAGCTTCAATAAATAATATCCCTTCCTCCATAACTGTGCCTGGTCTGGAAGTTCATCTCAGTGAACCTGAAGCTGTCTGCTACATCTGTTATGGGGAAAACCAACTGCTCTCTAATTGGACTGGAGGCCCACTCCATGGGAGGGAACATATCCCTGATACTGAAAATGTACAACAGGGGTAGTCATGAGTCCTAAGGGTGTGATGTCTGCTGGTGTCTGGCTAAATGCATATACTATGCTCACCAAACTGCCCAGTAAGCACTTCTCTTAATGTCCACACCCATACATTAATGCTCTCTCACTTTTGGTTTGAGAAGCTTCTCTTTTCAGATGGTGACAACCTTGGGATATTTAGAAGGCACCATGATGCTGAGAAGAAGTGACAGAGGAGTGCTCAGCACTGAAACATCTCAAACCTACCTTCCAAGGCTCAGGGTCAGAAGAGGGGGCAAAAAGAATGTAAGAGCCAAAGGAAGAGTAGGACTCCTTACAATGTGCTCCTCCAGACACAAAATGGCCTGGATATCCATGACCTCACACTGCCTGACACTACCTACATACGACCATCATAATAGGAGGAAAAGATCATGACATCAAACTGAAAAGAGAGACTGATTGAGAGGGGGAGGGGATATGATGGAGGATGAAGTTTCAAAGGGGAAAGTGGGGGGAGGGTGGGAAATAACATGGGATATTGTCTACAATTAAAGAAGTTGTCAATAAAATAATAATAAAAAAATAAAAGAAAAAAGAAGAAAAAAAAGAAGACTGCCAACTGCCTTCAGATAGGGGGAAATGAGAACACAGCATTATTTCAGGCCCCAAATTCTGGGTCTTATCATGAAGAAACACTAAAGGAAACTAAAATGATCTGTAGCATTTGGAGCTACCCAGAGTCACAGGACATCAAAGAAGACTGGAGAGAGAATTCCTTCAGGTTGAAATGTATGTCAAGTATGGGTTCAGATGGTACCATATTACTAGTAGGTAAATTATAAGGTAAATTAAAATGGAGTCTGGATCAAAAAAAAAAAAGAAAGAAAAAAGAAAATGTTCAACATCCCTAATCATTAGGGAAATGCAAGTTAAAACAACTATGAGATTCCAC
The DNA here is from genome assembly GCA_036365145.1 of Orientallactaga sibirica. NCBI lineage: Eukaryota > Metazoa > Chordata > Mammalia > Rodentia > Dipodidae > Orientallactaga > Orientallactaga sibirica. The sequence continues at coordinate 9,109,714 of JAEOAD010000372.1, read as the reverse complement.
CTTACCACAGTAAGGATGGCTAATATTAAAAAAAAAATGGAAACAAATGCTGGTGAGGCTGTGGAGAAATAGGAACAAGCTTTCACTGCTGGTGGGAATGTGAAATGGTTCAACCATTATGGAAAGCTATATGGAGACTCCTGAAAAGGATGACCATAGACCTACCAACAGATCCAGTTATTCCCTTACTGGGCATTTACCCTAAAGGCTCCAAGCCTCAGATCAGAGACATTTGCTCAACCATGTTTATAGTTGCTCAATTCATAGTAGTAAAGAGCTGGAATCAACCCAGATGTCCATCATTAGATGAATGGATAACAAAGATGTGGTATATCTATACTGTGGAATTCTACATAGCAGTAAGGAAAGATGACATAATGAAATTCGAAAAAAATGGTCAAACATGGAACAGATCATCCTCAGTGAGCTCACCCAATCACAAAAAGATAATCGTTGCATGGTTTCGTTTATCTGTCGCTCCTAACCTGAATCCACCTGAGATGCTGCCAAACCTAATAAGCACTCTGAAGACCAGACAATAGTGAGGATGGAATGGAGGGAGGGTAAGAATGGGAGGGAGTGAGAGGGTGTGAGGGAGGACAAGGGTGGGGGGATACAAATAGAGATCCAAAAGGAAATAATACTATAAAACCCTTTATTCTGAACAACAGGCTAAAACACTGATCCTTCAGCAGGCCCACAGAGGGAATATCTGAACCACAGGAAACTGGAGAGAACATCATGAAGACCAACCTTAATCTTTTCCTGCTTCTCTCTCACTCTCTCTCTCTCTCTCTCCTCTCTCTTTCTCTCTTTCCTCTCTATACTCACTTTCTCTTTTATATTATGTATCTTTTTCTTCCCTCACTTTTCTAGGCACTGACTTATAACTCCCAGTACCAGCATGGGGTTAACTTTCACAATGAGCTGTTGATCTGAGACACCTACAAGATTTCCCAAAAAAGACAGATTTCTGTCAGAGTTCTTGATGACACACCAAAGGTTAATGGTAAGACCCTATTGTCGAAGACAGCATACGTATGTGATACCAAACATGAAGAGACCTGATCAGAATCTGGAAGAGGGTCAGTCCCCAGACAGTTAGCTAGTCTAGTGCCAGAGGGTGCTACATGAATAACTGGGGGAAAATGGCCAACATCTGTCCAAACAACTTCCAGTCTAAGCTACCCAGCAGGAAACAACCTGACATAATGCTCAAACAAGTGCAGTAGTGGCACATAGCCATGGTGGGTAACCAACTGTTCTTGATTTGGCTAATAGATCCACTCAGTAGAATGGAACTCATTGCTGGAACTGGGAAATAAGTCAAAACCATGTACAAAAAAATGAGCTCAGTCTCCAAGATCAAGCTGCCACCAAATGTGGGCTAGAAGAGGGCCTATGCATATAAAATTCCCTCCAAAATATCTTTGGCCATTCCATCTATCTAGTACTAACTTCTCTCTGTGTTGGAGAATTTGGTAATCTTTTTCAGATGGACAATGAACCTGAAGGGAGGATCAGCCAATCACACCTCACCAGGGCCCCAGCTGAAACCATAGAGTAATGCGGGGGAAGGGCAAGAGTTCAGCTTTCTTGGTGATCACAACACCAGAAAAAGGCTGAAGGAGATAAACACAGAGAACATCCAACTCCTACTAAGCCAGATATCCAGAGACACAGAGGCTCCCAAAACTTCATCACTGAAGTAGAACTAAAATGACCCCAATGTGGCTCAGGGAAATTCGCAGAAGAGGGGGCAGACAGAATGTTAGAGCTACAAGTTGGGGCATTATGCACAGAGACTTGGCCTATCCCCCATAACTCTTGACTACCCCCACAATGCATGACCCACATTCCCCACTGATGAGGGTCCCTTTGGAAGAGGGAGGACAGAGAGGAGGATAATGGAGTCACCATTATGAATGTAAAATTAGAATAATATAAACAAAAAAAAAATTATTAATAAAATTGAAAAAAAAATATTTTCTTTATTTATTTGAGAGAAAGAGGCAGAGAGAGAGAGAGATGGGTATGCCAGGGGCTTCCAGCCACTGCAAATGAACTCCAGATGCATGAGCCCCCTTGTGCATCTGGCTTACATGGGCCCTGGTGAATCAAACCAGGATCCTTTGGCTTTGCAGGCAAATGCCTTAACTGCTAAGCCATCTCTCCAGCCCCAAATAAATTTTTGTATATAAATAAGACTGGAAGTAAAGAAGGCTGACTTAACCCCATGTGGCTCCAGATTCATTAAAAGCATTTCTACAAACTTTGTCTTTAACAAGTAAAAGACTTTTATTTTTAAAAATTATTTATTTGCGCACTAACATGCTGTGTGTGTATGGGGAGGTGGGCATGCCAGGACCTCTTGCCACTAAAAACAAATGCCAGACATTTGTGCCACTTTTTGCATCTGGCTGATGTGAGACCTGAACTTGGGGCAAGCAAGTGCCTTTAACCACTGACCCATCTTCTCAGCTAGAACTTTAAAAATATTTCAATAATATTAATGTATTTATTATAGAAAATTTGAGGACTAAAGAGATAAAGTAGCAGTGAAAATCACTTGTTTGCAAAGCTTGATGGCCTGGTTCAATTCCCCAGTACCCACATAAAGCCAGATGTACAAAGTGGCACATAGATCTAGAGTTCATTTGCAGTGTCAGGAGGACCTAGTGCACTCATTCCACCTCTTCTCTCTCTCTGCTTATAAATAAATAAATAAAAAATATTTTAATTTTTTAATTAAAAATTTTTTTCTTAGATTTTGGAGGTAGAGTCTTGTTCTAGGCCAGGCTGACCTGGAATTCATTATGTAGTCTCAGGGTGGACTTGAACTCTCAGCAATCCTCCTACTTCTGCCTCCCAATTGCTAGGATTAAAGGTGTGCACCACCACGCCTGGCTAGAATATTTAAAAAATAAAACAAGTTGGCTGTAGAGATGGTTTAGTGGCTAAGGCACTTGCCTGTGAAGCCTAGGGACCCAGGTTTGATTCCCTAGAACCCATGTAATCCAAATGCACATGGTGGCTCATGCATCTGGAGTTCATTTGCAGTGGCTAGAGGCCCTGTTGCATCCATTCTATCTCTAATAAACAAACTATATATGTGTGTATGTATATATATTTGGGCACATGTTTATTAAATTTGTTCATTTTGACAGAGAAATTAGAAAAGTTTTGAAAAACATTTGTTTCTGGTGATGCCTTTATTTATTTCTGGTGATGCCTTCATTTATTTCTCTTAGAATTTGATGTCAATTTTTCTTGAAGTAAATCTCTTTATTACTGCTTATTGTTACTTAATACAAATTAGTTGTGCTTTGGATTTTAGGCTTTTATCACAGTGGGTCCCTACTTTATGGGACCTGATATGAAAAAGACAGCTTTAACTTCTGATGTAACTGCCATGATGGTTGCAAGAAACTTCCTTGTGTTCTCTTTCTAGAATGCCAAATAGCTATTCATTCTTTCTCCTAACCATACCTCTGTTTTGTGTTTAAGAATCCAAATTGGTTCTTCTCATACCCGAATGTCTGATTGTTGCTGTTATTTAAAATAATAATAAGACTTTAGGTTAAAGTTCTCCCAAGAAGCCTGAGCTTTTCGTTCTCTTGGAATAAAACCCTACCATAGCCAGGCGTGGTGGCACATGCCTTTAATCCCAGCACTCAGGAGGCAGAGGTAGGAGGATCGCCGTGAGTTCGAGGCCACCCTGGGACTACATAGTGAATTCCAAGTCAGCCTGAGCTAGAGTGAGACCCTACTTTGAAAAAACAAAACGACAAACAAAAAAAAATACCATCTTCACCTGCAGCCTTAGTATTACTCTTTCCCCTTCATTCGCATAAGGAGTCAGGTTCTTTATAAGAGTTTTTTTCTCTCTTTTATTGGCTTCTTAGCATTATTTTAAAATTTCTGTTCTCATGGTTGCCCTGGAGATTCCTATATGCATCAATGAGTTACTATTTTTAGACAATGCTTTGACCAGTTTATAATTTGACTAACTTTCTTAGTTTTCGAAGAAAAAGTTATCTGTTAGGATTTACTTAGAAGTCGTGCTTTTCCTTCTCTTCTTCATTTAGAGTACTGTAAGCTATTAGACTATAAAGATTTGAAATCTCTCTCTTTTTGATTATTATTTATTATTATTAACATATTTTACATGGATACATCATGTGTTAGTACCCTCTTTGCCCTCATCCCTACCCCCATTCCACTGGGGACTCTCCTCAGTGGGGTTGCAGGTATTCCCTATGGGGTTGTGGTTTATGCATTGTGGGAGCAGCAGTTAGTTATTTTTTGGGGGGGAGGGAATACCTCTGGGTATGATGTCTCAACCTGAGGCTCTTACAGTCTTTCTACCCCCTCTTCCACAAAATTCCCTGAGCTGTGGTGGGTAAGTTTTAAGTCTACTTCAGTGATGAGCTCTTAGGAACCTCTGGATCTCTGCTTTGGTAGGTGTTGAGTATCCTCAGGGTCTGATCCTACATCCTAGGGCTGATTATCAGGTTCAGCAAGGAAGCAGCACTGTTGCTTGTCTCCCCAATTCCTCTGTGGTTTCAGTTGGGGCTTGGCTGAAGTGCAAGGGGTAGTTTATCTCGCTATCTTTCCGTGCATGCAATCTCCAGAGCAGGGGATCCGGGAGTTGGGAACCCAGGGGCCCCTCAATCAGGAAGGCAGAGCAAGGGACCTGCTTCCACAGCAAGCTTGCAGGGTGAAGGCAGTCCTCCAAAATATTTTTAAAAAGAAAATTTGAAAATATTGACTACCAATAAAATAACAATTCATTTTAGTGGTCTTTATTATTGCGATGGCAGGCATTTTTTTAAATGTGGGAATGTCTCTCTATGGCATGCCCAGTGGCCTAAAAGCCTCATGATACTTATTTATAAATAAGTTTTATTTATTTAGGTTGGACATATAATATTCATGAATAAGTGCATGATATATAATATAATCCATGAAATGAAAGAAGAAGTGTGAGAGAAAAACCCTACTTGCCACCACATTGTTAAAGGAAGAGAGGAATCAAATAGAAGGACAACTGTAGGCTGAGAGGAAGGGGACAAATGATCTGTGATTATTGAAAATGCATCTCAGAGAGAGAGCACTTCCTACACTGCAATCAGCCCTGAGTAGATCTAATCCCAGCACTGCAAAGCAGGGAAAGAAGGATGGAGGGAGGGAGAATAGAGGAGGAAGGAAGGGAGGAAAGCAGGGAGGAAGAAAAGAAAGAAGAAATGAGGGAAAGAAGGAAATGCAGTTCGTCGTAAACCAAAGAAGCAATGCAACAGTGTTAGTTGGAGTTAGTAGTGCAGAGCAATGGACAAATGGAGAAAGGGGGAGGAAGAAAGAGTCATATTCACAATCATTTCCTCTCTCTGTGGCTTAGAAAGTCCGAAGAGCCAAGTTCTCTGAGAATAGGAGAATGCTACACCCAACATGGAATTCAGCTGTGGTTTGGGGAGACATTGGCTTTTCATGAAAGCAGGCTCCATGTCTAACTACTATTCTTTGTGTTTGTGTGTGTGTTTTTTGTTTTCGTTTTTTTTTTTTTTTTTTTGAAGTAGCAATTTTTCTTTCCTGTTTGGCAACCAGTCTGTGGGATTAGTGCCCACTCTGGAAACTGTTTCAGCTGGCTCTGTGACTCTCCTGAAGCAGCTGCCAAGAGGTTAAGAGGCTGAAATGGTGTTGGCAAAAGTTCATGTAATTTTTATGGAATTATCTGTCTTTCCAGAAAGACTGTAATAAATGGTTCAGGAAGATGAGGCGCCTGTGTACCAGTTAAGCCAATCCCTGCCTCAAGAGCAAGTCAAGCCTTCTTCCCCCAGCCTTGGGCCAACTGCACAGTAGGCACTAACAGAAAGCAGCCAGGCAGGGCTTCTGGGCCAGAATACTAGCTCCATTCACAGGGTGCCACATAGCAGTCCTTCAGCAGACCACACGCCTGCAGGGCAAATCCTGCTAGGCTTTTTTTCTTTTTGTTAATTGAAAATTTTAATACATGAATATGGTAATTTGAATGTATGTCCCTGTAGACTCAAGTGTTTTATTCTAAGCTTATAACTTGGGTCTCCAGCAGGCTGGCTGGAAGAAATGTCATTGGGGGCAGATCCTGGGGTCCAGCCCAAAGGTGTATTTGGAAGGTGGATTTGAATTCCAGCCCAAAGGTATGGAGAGAGTTTTGAGCTCTGGGGTCCTGCTTGCTACAGGTTTGTGTTTGTGTGTTTTGGTTTTAGCTGGCTAGTAGTGGTTTCTCTCTGCTTGAATTTATGAATGGGAGCCAGCTTCATCCACCATAGATAGAACTGCCTATGGATCTAAAAGCTTGAAATAAATCCCTTCCTCCCATAAACTGTTTGTTTGGAAGTTCATCCCAACAATGTGGAGCTGTCTACTACAAAGGGATTTATTTCATCTAACTGGCAGAATACAAAATCAACATACAAAAACTATTAGCCTTTCTATACACTAAAGACAAACACATGGAGAAAGAGATCAGTAAAGCTATCCTTTTTGATAGCCACAAAAATTTAAATATCTTGGGGCTGGAGAAATGGCTTAGCAGTTAAGGCGTTTGCCTTTGAGGCCAAAGGATCCCAGTTCGATTTTCCAGGACCCACGTAAGCCAGATGCACAAGGGGCACATGCATCTGGAATTCGTTTGCAGTGGGTAGAGGCCCTGGCATGCCCATTCTCTCTGTGTCTGCCTCTCTTCTATCTCTCTCTATGGTTGCAAATAAATAAATAAAAATTTAAAAAATTAAATATCTTGAAATATCACTACCCAAGGAAGTGAAAGACCTATTCAACAAAAACATAAAAATAAAGAAGAAATAAACTGTGGACATTAGAAGATGGAAAGACCTCCCATGCTCATGAATTGATAGAATTATTATTGTGAAAATGGCCATTCTACCAAAAGCAATATACAGATTCAGTGCAATACCAATAAAACTGGCAGCATCATTCTTCTCAGAGATAGAAAAAGCAGTCTCAACATTCATATGGAACTACAGAAAGCCTCAGATATCCAAAACTATCCTCAGCAAAAGAAATATAACTGGACGTATCACCATACCTGATTTCAAGTTATACTACAAAGCCATATTAATGAAATCAGCATGCTACTGGCATAGAAACAGACAAATAGATCAATGGAACATAGTAGAAGATCCAAGCCTTAGTTCAAGCAACTATAGCTACTGGATCTTCATCAAAGGGGCCAGTAATGCACACCTGAGAAAAAACAGCCTTTTCAACAAATGATGCTGGAGAAATTGTATAACAATATGTAGAAAAATGAATCTAGATCCCCTTCTCTCACCCTGCACAAAAATCAAGTCCAAATGGATTAATGACCTTACTATAAAACCTGAGACTCTAAAACAACTGGAAGAAAAAATAGGGAGAACATTCCAAGATATAAGAATGGGAAAAGACTTCTTAAATTAAACCCCAGTTACTCAGGAAATTAAACAAACACTCAACCAGTGGGATCTCATGAAACTGAAAACCTTTTGTACAGAAAAGCAAACCATAAGTGGAGACAACAGACAACCTATAGAATGGGAGAAAATCTTCACTGTCTATACCACTGACAGAAGCCTAATATCTAGAAGCTACAAAAACTCAAAAAACTAAGTGACAACATCAAAAATCAAACAACCCACTCAAAAACAATGGGCCATTCCAGGCATGGTGGTGCATGCCTTTAATCCCAGCACTTGGGAGGCAGAGGTAGGAGGATCGCCATGAGTTCAGGGCCATCCTGAGACTACATAGTGAACTCCAGGTCAGCCTGGGTAGAGTGAGACCCTACCTTGAAAAAACAACAACAACAACAAAAAAAAAAAAAAAAAAAAAAAAAAAAAAAAAGGCCAGAGAATTTTCACAAGGAGAAACACAAATGGCCACTACTTACTTAAAGAAATGTTCAACATCCTTAGCCATCAGGGAAATGCAAATTAAAGCTACTTTGAGATTACACCTTACTCCAATCAGGATGACCATCATCAAAAACATCAAATGACAACAAATATTGGCTAAGATGTGTGGGAAAAGGAACCCTCATTCACTGCTGGTGAGAATGCAAACATGTACAATCACTGTGAAAATCAGTATGGAGACTCCTGAAAAAGGTGAAAATAGATCTACCTTCTGACCCAGCTATTCCATTCCTGGGCATTTGCACTAAAGACTCCACTTTTTACCACAGAGAGATTTGATCAACCATGTTTATTGCTGCTCTCTTCACAATAGCTAAGAATTAGAATCAACCCAGATGCCCATTGACAGATGAATGGATAGTGAAGACGTGGTACATATGCACAGTGGAATTCTACTTGGCGGTAAGGAAAAGGGAAATAATGAAATGTGAAGGAAAATGGATGGACTTGAAAATTATCATCCTAAGTAAGGTCTAAGAAATATCATGTGGTCTAAGAAAGTCAAACATCACATGTTCGCTCATATGTGGCTCTAAAATGGACCAGCTGAAGAGGAGAGCAAAAGGCAATAAGCATTAAGACTATAGGCATACAACTAGACTGCAACCAGGAAAAAGTGAAAACAGGAAGGAAGGGGAGAAGATATCAAGCAAACTAATAGAGGAAAAGAATATTGTAGGTGGAAGGGTGAGTAGGCTAGGGAGAAGGGCAGGTTGGGAGGGGAACTACACAAAACTAAAGACTACCAGTATACAAGATATAACTCCCAATTAAAGGAAGTGGATGGACCAGACTGATATGCCCAGTAGAAAGTGGAGAAAGCTTAATCCTAACACCATAGGCACTGGCTTGTGAATCCCAGGACCAGATCTGGGTCGCCCACGCACAATGAGCAGTTGACTAGGGAGATCTGTGAGGTCCCCAAAACAATACAGGCCATTGCCAAGCACTTGGATACTTGACCGAGCTAAAAGATAAGAATATTGTTGAAGACACCAAGGGCTGCCATCCCAGGACACCAAGAGATCATGCAGGAACAGAAAGGAAAGCCAGTACTCTTCTGACAAACCCTCATGGCGCTGGAAAGGGCTTTATGACAATGGTCACCAAGCGCATGAATAAGCAAGAGAAACTACAAACTAAACAATCTGCCAGATGGCCAAGAAGCACTCACTTGTGCAATAGTGGCACACAGCCCTTGTGGGCAATCAACTACCCTATGATTGGATAAAAGCCTGCTCAGTGGGGGAGCGCTCTTAACTGGTACTGGGAACCAAGTCAGCACCCCACAGGCAGGAAACTCACAACCCCCAGAGAGAAGTCGCCATTGCTCTCTGGACAAGTTGAGTGGTTGTCCTCATCAAAATGTCTCTCAAAACGATATGCATATAAGAACAGAATCATAGACCAATGGAACAGAATTGAAGACTCAGACCTTAGGTCAAGTAACTACAGCTACTTGATCTTTGACATAGGTGCCAGTAATGTAGACTGGAGAAAAGACAGCATCTTCAACAAATGGTGTTGGACAAATTGGATGACCATATGTAGAAAATGAAACTAGACCCACTCATTTCCCCATACACAAAAATCAAGTCCAAATGGATTAAAGACCTCAATATAAGACCTCAAACTCTTCAACGACTGCAAGAAAAAATAGGAGGCACTCTTCATGATATAAGACTGGGAAGAGACTTTCTGAACAAAACCCCAGTAGCCCAGGAAATTAAACAAGCACTCAACCAATGGGATCTCATGAAGCTAAAATCTTTTGCACAGACAAATACATGATAAGCAGAGCCAAGAGACTACCCACTGAATGGGAGAAAATCTTCACCAGTTATACTACTGACAGAAGCCTAATATCTAGAATCTACAAAGAACTCAAAAAACTAAACAATAAAAAAAATCAAACAAAAATGGGGCAGAGAACTGAATAGGGAGTTCTCAGAGGAAGAATTACAAATGGCTAATACACACTTAGGAAAATGTTCAACATCCCTAACTATCAGGGAAATGCAAATTAAAACAACCATGAGATTCCACCTGACTCCAATAAGGATGGTAATCATTAAAAAAGCTAACAATAACAAATGTTGGTGAGGATGTGGAGAAAGAGGAACCCTCATTCACTCTTGGTGGGAATGTAAACTTGAACAACCAGTATGGAAATCAATATGGAGACTCCTGAAAAGGGTGAACATAGAGCTACCAACAGACCCAGTTATTTCCTTACTGGGCATTTATCCTAAATACTCCATGCATCAATACAGAGACATTTGCTCAACCATGTTTATAGCTGCTCAATTAATTATAGCTAAGAACTGGGATCAACCCAGATGCTCATCATTGGATGAATGGATAACCAAGATGTGGTGTATGTACATGATGGAATTCTACTCAGCAGTAAGGAAAAATGATACAATGAAATTTATAGAAAAATGGATAGACTTGGGACAGATCATACAAAGTGAACTCACACAATCACAGAGAGACAAACGCCGCATGGTGTCACTTATCTGTGGTTCCTAATCTGGTCCTGCTCGAGTTGCTGTCACACCTGATAGGCAACTCAAGGCCCACACAATAGGGATGGAAGGGTTTGGGAGGAGGGGACGTGGGAAAACAAACACAAATTAAATCCAGAATGAGCTGCTGATACCATAGAAACCTTTATCCTTGGAGATAGCCTATAAAGATAAACCTGCAAAAGGAGTAAGGAGGAGTACCTGAAAAGTAGGGCTTTGGTGAGGGTGGGATGAAACCTAAGCTTAAAAGAAAAATTTTTTTCTGTCTCTGACTTTTAACTCCCAGTACCAGAGATTGGTTGCTACCCACATTGAGATGATCGGAGAGACCTGCAAGGTCCCCAAATCAAGACAGCTTTCTATCAAAGCACTTGATTGTCTGAGGCAAAAGCTAAGACCCTATTGCTGAAGACCCATATGCTGCTAAACAGAGCATAGAGAGATTGGCTGGAATTCAGAAGATAGCTAGTCCCCAGTTAGCCTGTCTAGTGCTGGAAAGTGCTACAAGAGCTACTGGGGGAAAATGGCCAACAATGGTCTGAACAACCAGAGGTCTAAGATACTCAGAAGAAAACACCCTGACATGATGTAAATGCCAGTGCAATCAATAGTGGCAGTGGCAAACTGCTCAGTGTAAAGGAACCCATATCTGGTAAAAAAGTTCAAAGATTATGTTTTCAGTGATTGGCTCTGGCTAAAGAGATCTGTTTGAATATATGTCCCAGTGTGTTTTAAGGTTTGCACTGCAATATCTAGAAAGATTGGGAAAAGATTCCATTGTAAAAAGTTCCAAAGATTATGTTCTGTCAGGTGGCTGGTTGGTTTTTTTCTCTCAAGCAGGGCGCTCTCCTGCTGGAACTTCCCTGGATCTAAATAACTGTGCCTGGTTGGAAGTTCATCTCAGCGAACCTAAAGCTGTCTACAACAAGGGGTTACATACATCAAATTCTCCCTAAATTAATAATGCTTATATCATTTAAACTATACAGACTTCACTCTCCGTTGGAGAATCTGTTCTTTTCCAGAAGATAGTGAGAGCAGAGGAGATAAATACCCCTTGCACTTCAGCCAAGCCCCAGCTGAAACCACAGAGGAATTTGCTCAGGGATTTTTGCAGAAGAGAGTGTGGAAAGATTTTAAGAGCCACAGGTTGAGACATCATGCCCAGAGGCATTCCCTCCCCTCAAAAATAACTGCTGCTCCCACAACACATTAACCACAACCCCATGGGGAATACCTGCAACCCCACTGAGGAGCATCCCCAACAGAATGGGGGCAGAGACGAGGGAAAAGAGGGCACCAACACATGATGTATCCATACAAAACATCTTGCTAATAATAATAAACATTACAAAATTATATTCCAGCCCTCTTAATTGAAGCTTCTCTCACTCTTGGTTGGAGAATGTTTCATTTTACAGATGGCACAGAATACTGGGGAGATCTGGGATCTACCAATTCAACAAGAAAAGAAAGCTGATTGCTCACCAGGAGATGTGCCACCTCTACCACACTTACTGGGGTCCAGGAGAAATCTCAGAGGAAGCAGAAACAGTATTGCTCCCAATGCTTGCCCAACCTCCAGGGAAAGAGCAACAAACATGGAGGTGAACTGAAACAATTGTGACAGAAATACAGAGAACATAATGCTAAAAACAAACTGCTAACACACCCAAGGCTCAGGGACTTGGAGAGGCAGGGAAGGGAAGATTGTAAGAGCCACACAGTGGGTATAAATATCCTGAGGTATAGTTCCTCCCCAGGCCCCCCAGAAACTAACAGAGGCCCTAATTATCCCATAGTGAACAAACACCAAGGACCAGGAGTGAGCGGATACAAGATTACAACCTATATAAAAATATTTATATACATAAATTTTAAAAGTGCCAGGCATAGTGGCACATGCCTTTAATCCTAGCACTCGGGAGGCAGAGGTAGGAGGATTGCCTTGAGTTCAAGGCCACCCTGAGATTACATAGTGAATTCCAGGTCAGCCTGAGCTAGAGCAAGACCCCTTCCTTGAAAAATCAAAAAAAAAAAAAAAAAAAAAAGGAAAAATAAAAGCTAGGTTGTTAGTTGATAAGTCAGGAGTGTTATTTAGTTTATCTGTTATCATTATACTCTGCCTGCTTTCCTCTGTTAGTAAGTTTTTCTTGTCTTATGGAGATAGGGTTTCACACTGTGGACCAGAACTCCCTTTGTAACTCAGGTTGGTCTTGACTTAATGTAATTTTCCTTTGGCTTCCTGAGTGCTGGGATTATAGGCATGAGCCAGCATACTTGGCTGGCTCAAGAAAGAATATTGAAGTCTTCACTCATATTTATGGGTTTGCCTATTTTCTTTGTAAGAATTTTTGTTCCAAGTGTTTTGAAGGTCTCTCATTCAGTGCATCCACCTTTACAATTCCTATAAATTCTGGACAAATTAACTTTTTTCTCAGTCAACCTCAACTGGCAGCTTGAGTGGATCAGAAATCAAGTAAGAGACCTATCTCTGGGCGTGTATGAAAGAGTATTTCCTAGAAGATTTAACTGAGGCTGGGGGAAGACCCTCTCCCAGATTAACATTTTCCAGCAGTGGCCCAGACATAAAGAGGTCTGAGGGAAAGAAGTGGTTTTGCCTGCCTACTTTTGTGTTTCTTGCTGGTAAATGTATCAACCTAGTTGCTGCCATTCATCACTGACATTGGAACCCTGTTTCTTCAGCCTTCCAATGTGGACTGAAGACCAGGCTCTCAGTGCCAGATTGGGAGTCATCCAGCCTTGTGGACTGGGAAGCTACTGGGTTCTCAGCCTCTCTAGCATGCTGACAGTATCCCAGCCTGTATCATGTAAACCACTCTAACAATCACCTTCATAATATATATATATTCATTCTATTGGTTTTGTTCCTCTTAAGTACCCCAATACATTCCTTAATAATATCCTACAATATATATATTTTGTTCTGAGGTCTTCTTGGTCTGGCATTAGTATAGCTATTTCAGCATTCCAATGCCTGTACCACATAGATTTTCAACCTTTCCTCCACTTCTTTATATATATTTGAATAAATTCTTAGACAGTGAAAATTTCAGCATTTTTTATTTTTTTGAGGTAGGGCCTCACTTTTAGCTCAGGTTGACCTGGAACTCACTGTAGCCCCAGGCTGGCCTCAAACTCATAGCAATCCTCCTACCTCAGCCTCCTAACTGCTGGGGTTAAAGATGTGTGCCACCATGCCCCAGCTTTGCTTTTTTTTTTCTTCCAGCTTTGCTTTTTTAACCAATTGGATACTGTCTTCTTATTGGTATGTATAAACCAATCACATTTAATGTGACTATTAATAGTTAAATTAAAATTTGTATTCCTAGTTATAAAAAAAAAGGTGTATCTTTTGTTTCCAGAACTCCTCACATATGAACAGCACTCATGTACCAAGTCCTGTGGACTTGAATTTTGTCTTAAATTTTTGTGTCTAAGTTAAGGCCCAATTTGACTCTTCCTTTTAGTTTTCTTTTTAAATTTTGAGGGGGGGGGAGAGAGAATATGAATATAGGGCCAGTGCAAAATCCAGATGCACCACTTCGTGCATCCACATTTATGTGAGTACTGTGGAAATAAAACCCCAGTCATTAGGGTTTGCAGGCAAGTGCCTTAACTGCTGAGACATCTTTCTAGCCCTTCATTGTAGCTTTGAGCTTCAAAAATATCCTTATGTTCTCGCTTTTGGGGCAGCGATGATGATAGGTCACAGCTGATGCCTACAAAGCTAGATCTACTGTAGCTGTGGGTAGGGGAACTAGTCCTGTGCTGGTCTCAGTGACCATGGTGGCATTTCACACGGTGCAGATCCAGGATTCCAGTACAATGAGTACTCAAGAGACATATTTCTACTCCTGCTTGTGTGGGGAGAACTTATCACCAAGGAAGATTTGGAGAATGGGAAATACAAGGCAACATGACCTAGATGCTCTCCTGTGATTCATGACAACGACCAGTTTGTGTGGAGAGTACCAGACACTTCAACCAACAAAAAATTGAATTCTAGAAAGCCTTCAGTAATCCACATTCTGAAGAGTGGGGAATGAATACAGATGCAATGCCAAGTTCATAGTTAGCAGCATCTTCACAGGACAGCTGTTTTGTGGTTTACTCACTCATTAGTGTGAATCTTTTCTTTTTAGTTATTTGAGAGAGAGAGAGAGCAGAGAATGGGAATGCCAGGGCCTACAGCTGTTGCAAACAAACTCCAGATGCATGCACTACCTTGTGCATCTGTCTTTATGTGGGCACTGTGGAACTGAACCCAGGTTATTAGGCTTTGCAGGCAAGCACCTTCACCACTGAGCCATCTCTGAATCTTATCATTTGCTGCTAATTTCACCCTTAAATGCAGAAGTGAGCCCATGGCATGTTTGACCGGGATTACATGCTTAGCCCTTGGAATTAGAATGAATCCTACTTATTCACCTGAATTTAAAGGAAGATAACTTTAAATGAGTGCTCTTTCCTTCACTTGCATTTTTAGATCTTAAATCTAATTCAGCATCTATTATCATCTTCCTCAATCATCAGACTTCTTTAAAAGAAGCTTAATTTTTGACTTAAGTCAAATTAAATTTTAAATTTTTGACTTAAGATGATTGAAATGAGCCTTTTCTTTGAAATTTTACATCAGTTTTGTTGTTCTAAACTTAAGAAAATCAGTTGTTGGGTTGGGGAGATAACTCTGAGCACCTAAGTTTTGATCTCCAAATCCCACATAAATCTGGAAGTTGGAGTGGAGACAGGAGTATTTTCCAGAAGTTCATAAAAAGAATGTAGAACTATCAGGCCCTGACCCTAAATAAAATGGAAGGTGAGAACTAACCTCAGTTGTCCTCTGACCTCCATACATTAGCATGCCTGCAATCACAAACACACAAGTAAATTCAAAAATACAAGGTAAATAAGCAGAACTTAATACTTCACCTTTAGTAGACATTTTAACATTACGTGATACTAAATTTCATTTGGCTAATTACTAGCATTTTGAAGTACTTTGGAATACTGACCGGCTTTATTAGAAAATGCAGAAGCTCAGTCAAGCAAACTAAATTGCTATTAAGGAGTTCCTATGCAACTAGTAGTGTCAATGAGAAAATGTAGTTTTGTTCTGTTTGTATCAACAATGCTATTTGTGCATAGTGTGATTAGTTTCTTTCTCTGAACAATGTATGTGCTATGGTGCAAAAACTCATTATTAAACCATCTGGATGGAGTGTACCTCAATGAAACTTATCTATACAAACAGTAAAACAAAATTACTGTTTCCTAAAACCTGAAAAATGCAAATTATAAAGGAAGGCAAACTGATGAAAAGTTGTTTTCTTAGAATAATGTTGATTTCTACTCCCAATCCTCTGTCTACTTAAAGACTAAGTTCCTAGCCAGATGTGGTGATAGGAGGATCACCTTGAGTTCAAGGCCATCCTGAAATTACATAGTGAATTCCAGGTCAGCCTGGGCTAGAGTGAGACCCTACCTCAAAAAATAAAAAAAATTAAAAAAAAATAAAAAAAAAGAAAAAAAGACTAAGTTCCTAGCATTAATCTTGATATATTAATTCAAATGTGGATGATATAAAACTTTTCCTAAATATCAGATGACATATTCATCTTGACAATAAACAATTTTAACAAACTCACAAGACACTGTCAGTAAAATAAACCAGACAAGTTATGAAACATTTAAATATAGCTTGAGCATTCTTCTAATCTTTGCTTCTTGAAGGTTGGCTTCCAATTTTAGGTTGCAAAAATGTTTGCCTTGAATTCTTTCATCCTGTATGATTTCTAAATAGGAAAATTTACAAGATAGTCATTTAAAATATTCATGGTTAAAGATCTTGAGGAGCATTTGGATAAGACCTTGTATTCCACAACAAAAATAGGTCTGAAATTACTTCTTTCTTAAATTATAAGAAATGAATGCTGCTAGCAGATATTCAATATTCACTAAATTAGCAAATTGACTAAAACACCATCATGCTTTCAGTCTAAGTGTTTCTAGGAAGACATACTTGACTAATGTAATTAGCATAGTATTTCAACAGAGAGGACTACAAATCCCCTTTAGTTATATATACTAAAAAAAAAATAATAATAATAAAAAAAAAGCTAACACAAAAGCCTTTCATTTACAGCATTCTCCATATTTCTTCCCTAATGCCTCCTGGAAAATTCTCAAGATTATAACTATTATAAAATGAAATGCCAGTATTAGTGAGCAGTGATTTGTGAATGTTGATATAGCTTGATACATTTTACTAGTGATACAGAATTTGTTGACATCTATCCCATCATGTCATGCGAGCATGTCAGCATGAAATTTCAAAATTGCCTAACATTCATAAATTTGTCTCCTAACTAATTTGCATCCTCAAATAGTTTTGTTGTCCTGGTATCCTTTTTTTCCCCCATATACACTGCTACTAAATGATGTACAGGATTTCAAGCCCATGTAACATTCCCTTTAAATCACTATTTGTTTTCTGGTAAACTGTATTTTGGCAGCAATTATTTATTGGTCCGTTATTGCAGTAGTTGCAATCCAACAATAAACCAGTCTGACATTGTAGATCTTGAAGATACATACCATATATATTTCTTTAAAAATAATCATACTTTTGTAAGCAATACTTTACAGTAGACACCTCAAAAATCTACCATAGATGTAAAACTTAAAACGAGAAAAATTTAAGTTCTAAATCTTTACACATATATATCCAGATTTCTATATATATTATATATACAGACATAAGTATATATAAAATATATATAATCAGATCTGAAAAGTGAACAAAATTGGGCACTGTACATAAATTCCTTTTAAAACTCAAACAATAGAAAACTCTTTAAACATTAAACAATTTTAATAAAAGTTTCTGTACATTGCTAAGCAGTTTTATTTACACATAGAAAATGTAATAGGAGTAGTGTTTGAAATTACAGAACTCCTTAAAATTTCAATGGCAGGTAAATCTGGAAAAAATAACAGCATTCCATTCACAAATATTTTCAAGCAATAAATATGTATTTATAAATAGTGTAAATTTACATCAAGATTAGAAACAAAAATCACAAATCTGAAGTTTATTCCTTAGTCTATGTGCAATACATTATCTTTGTGACTTGGCTGTTAATGTTTTATTTAGGAACCAAAAGTGTAATAATCTTCATGGTTTTAAAACAAGACAGAAAAACATAAAAGCAGTAAAAAAGTTTCTTACCTAACCTTTCACATTAAAAAAAAAGTTGACCAAAGAAAGACTTAAAATTGCTAACTACCTTACAAAGAAATGACCAGCTAGGCTAGTATTGTTTCCAAGGAAAATTCTGAAGGGGGAAAAGATAGATGAAATCAAATTTATCAGCCCAGAAATAGAGAAATATAAAAGAGGTTGTCTTCAAGTCAGTAGTCTGTATGATGTTGCCAGTTTTGTCAGATATATACAAAACATGAAAATTATTATTTTTTTTTCTGAAGTTCAGCTGATTAGCTTGGTGAGAGTCCTGGTGTAGGAGCACTATTCTCCTCGCATCCAGTTGGTTGACACTCCGCACTGGGAAGGTTGCATAGACACAGTTTTCAGCCAGCAGCCTTACGAGATAGCTACAAAAATCAGTGGTGCAGACCTGGGTTACTTCCTGAATAGAAGAAAAGGTCTCATGTTTAACGTCCATGGAACAATATCAAGATGAGGCGGATGGTAATGGAGGCGCCTGAAAGGAAAAGTAAGGCAATGTTAGTAGTAGTTCCTAGTTCATGGCTACAAACATATAGACTGTTTATGAAATTGGGGAAAATAATTCTCAGAAGCTTTGCTACAGCCTTCTATACCATCTCCCACCTGACTACTTGTTCCCAACAATCTAACACCATTACCCTACTCACTGTACCTGCAATTTCTTTTTTTGTTATTCTTCCCCAATTAGTAAAAAATTCTTGAGATGTTATTTAGTTACCACTTTCTTGGTGAAAGGCTTTTAGAAAAATAAGTTAACAAGTTAATTACAATTTCACTAGTAATGCCTCAGGAATCTCAGGTAATACATTTTGTTTAGTATGTTCCAGATAATTTTCAAACAATTTTGAAGACTTTCCAAGTGAAAGTATCAGGAAATAAATTTCAAAACAGTCACTTTCTGCCAGGTGTGGTGGTGCACGCCTTTAATACCACTCAGGAGGCTGAGGCAGGAGGACTGCTGAGAGTTGGAGGCCAGCCTGAGACTACATAGTGAATTCCATGTCGGCCTGGGCTAGAGTGAAACCCTACCTCAGACCCCTCCCCCCCATGTATTGGAGAAATGTATTGAAATGTATTGGAGAACAGCAATTAATAAATTATGTTCCTGTTCATAAAATTATTGATCTCTTTGAGTAAAATGTTTTCCCCTATGCATTTATCTGCTGCTTAAAATTTAAAAATGTAACTTATAAGTACACTTGACTTTTAGAAGTTAAGCTTCAAATATATTTTCATGTTGTTAAAACGTGTGTCAGTATAAAATTTTGGACACTTTCTGATTCATTTTGTGGGTACTAATAACCTATGCACACAAACAACCTATTAATTGAGATCAAATGATATACAAGATTATGATAGTATTCTAAAGTCCACAAAGATTTAAAGATGTAATTGTAATAGTATTTAGGCTGGTTTCAACCTGGAAAAAAAAAAGCAAAACTGGTATGACAATACTTGGTAAGTGAAGGAGGGAACATTATGAATATACCTTCATTTGGTGAGCCAAAGGAAAATTTACATATTTTGTTACCTATTTATCAGGTGGCATAGCAGTACTACTGCCTCACAACCCAACTAACTATGTACTCACATGTTGATTTCACTTACTAATGTAAATTGGTCATAGACTTGCATCAGGTCCTCCATTTTGTACTGTTCTAGCACCACAAAATTTTCCAGATTTCCACTTGTTTTTCGTGCACAATCTTGGCAATGTACTATATAGGTCTTTCGAGAATTACTCTCATTAGTGACAAAAAGCAGGTCAAAAACCTCCACCTGTTTTACACAAATGAAAAACTGATTCAATACAGATAGTATTTATTGTACTGTTTTAGTATAATCATTTAACAGAATTGTAGACGTCATCTCTAGTTGAGTAGGCATGAAAACAATACAACATGGCTGAGATAAAAAAAATCAAGACATGATGGTTATGCATATTTAGAGGAGTAACCTAAAGGAATGGCACAATCATGAGAACTTCAGGTAAAAGTTACTTCAAAAGTTTAATAAATGCTAGCTGATTTTTTAAAATTTAAACTTAGATTATTAGTCTATACAATCAGATACAAGTAATCACTATTTTCCTTGTATGTCTTCATGACAGAATTCCATTATTAAAGAACACTGCGTTTAGATGCTAACCCCGGCACAGATGATCTCTTCAAAGTCCATGACAATTTTATTCATCTTTGCATTTGGAATATATCATCAATATCCTTATGCAAGGCTAATCCCTTTTCAAGGACAGAAAGTTCTCATGAGAGAACTTAAAATCCCAGATTTCACCAATATTCATTACTAATAATGGGCAACAATCTGAACCTAGCAATCTAAGCTAAAAAATTTGTGAGCATTCTTCAAACTGTCCCTCATTGCTGTCTTTTAATAGGTGGTCCTGTCGATTTAAAAAAAATTTTTTTTTCAGCGTTTTGATAGTTGCATCACCAGGTATTACTACAGAATATTTGTCAGAAGGAGTATCTCTTACAATAGTACTATACTAACTTACTATCTCTGTTTTCTCCAACCACATCTCTCTGTGAAATATACATCCCATTTTTGTTGCCTGTTCAAACATTTCTGGTGGCTTCAATGATCTTAGAATAAATATCAAATTCTTTGAAAGCATATTCAAGATGTACCAAAACCTGCATATTGCCTGAACTGAGTGGAATATGCATATCTAGTATTGCACCAATAGACCTGCCTGCCCTTTACTAAAACCATTACAGTTCTCTGCCCATGCTGCTCCATTAATCCATGACAGTTTCCTCATTACTTTTATTTATGAGAGAGAGAGAGAGAGAGAGCGAGTGAGCGCACTAGGGCCTCCAGTCGCTGCAAATAAACTCCAGATGAATGTGCTACCTTATGCATCTGGCTTACGTTGGTCCTGGGGAATCAAATCTGGGTCCTTTGGCTTTGTAGACAAGTGCCAAACTATTAAGCCATCTCTCCAGCCCTCACCACTTTTTTTTAACCCCACTGAAACCATACTCTTCAAGGGATGACAACTAATTTTTTTTTTTTTTTGGGGGAGTGAGCTCTTACTGCTAGGAAAGAAATTTATATCACTTATTTTCTCTTATCATTTTTCTAACAGTATGTCCACCTATACACTCATCAGTCTCATGTATAATACAATTAATTGATTATAACTGTCTTTTCCAAGTAGCATATAAATTCCTTCAGACCAGACACCACATAGTTTTTGCTCCTGCTTCTCTTGTGAGCCTTGCCCACAGGAGAAGATCAATGGCACCTGGGAGTACTAAACATCAGTATGCACAGGGCTATACCAAACTATATCCAGTTTAGCAGCACTGCATAGATGGTTTCTATAAAGAAAAAATCTCAAGACTAAACTTTTTTGCTGATTAACATGTTACTTTCCAAGTTAATTAATAATTAATGAAACATTACATCATCAGATTAAATATTAATAGTGAAGAGAATAAAAGTGGACACACCAGGTTCGATTTCCCAGTATGCATGTAAGACAGAGGCACAAGGTGGCTCATGCATCTGGAGTTCATTTGCAATGGCAAGACACCCTGGTGTGCCCATTCTCTCTTTCTCTCTTAAATGAATATTTTTTTAAAATCTTAAATGAATATATTTTTTTAAAGTATAGATAAAAAGAAAACCCTAAGTAGAAATCAAAAGTGAAGGGGGCAAGTGGCTTTATAAACTTGTGGATCAGAACAGTTACTTACCTCACAGATGCTACAGTAATGAGCTGGCTCTTCTTTTGTCCGCCCATGCCATATAATCTCTTTTCCTGCAGCAATGAGAGCATCCCTCAATGTCTGACATTGCTTCAGAGTTCTCAGGAGGCAATACCTATTGTAGGAGAAAATTATTTGTGACCAAGAACTGAATACTGAACTTTTTTTTTCTGAAGGATAAAATACTAGGGCATGGTGGCACATGCCTTTAATCCTAGCACTTGGGGGGCAGAGTTAGGAGGAACGCTGTGAGTTTGATGCCACCTGAGACTACATAGTGAATTCCAGATCAGTCTGGGCTAGAGCAAGACCCTGCCTTGAAAAACCAAAATAGGGATATACTAATTAGAAATAATTCAAAGAAACTTGGTTCTGGTGTCTATTTTTTACCATTACTTTTGGGGGTGTGTTTGAGAGAGTCTCTCACATTTAGCTAAGGCTAGCATGGAACTCACTTTGTTTTCTAGGATGCCCTTGAACTTGTGGTAATCCTCTTGCCTCAGGCTCCTAAGTGCTGGGGAGTGCATACATGAACCACTATGCCCAGCTCATTTGTCAATTTTTCAAATATTCTCAGACTTAAAACAAGGTAATACTCATTAGGTCTGAGGATGACAATATCAGATCATTTATAGTTGAGATTAACTGTTATCTGCATATCAAAACATAAAGGTTTTAATCTTAAATATGAATTGCTATTAGCTCTTTTGGGCAAGTTAATTAACCTCTGCAGGAGTTAATTTCCTCATCCTTGAAGTAAGGGGCCTGAATTCCAGACATGAACAGCCATGATTCTAGTAAAGGCAAGAAAGCACATTATTCCTATCCACACTACCTAGACACTCATTAACATCATTTGTGCTTTAAAACTCTTGAGTCTATAAACAGAAAATAATTTATAGTTTCAGTAAGTAGAGGATACAACATTGGTTTAAGTACAGTGAAGAAAAACAGATGTATTTGTTCATTTGTACTTGAAGATAATATAGTAGAATCAATATATACTAACACAGCTGAGCTTTCTTTTTGTAATTTATGTTTTTTCTAAACTCATATTTAGGACTGTCAATATAGTGGATTCTCCCAATTTGTGCTTATATTCCTATAGTTTGCTGTCAATACTTAGAATTGTCTGTTAGATCCTCTTACTCTCCTGTGAATCTTAACACTGGTTTTCCATTTGAACAGAGACTTTGTACAAGATGAATCTCTAAAGCACTTTTCAGTTTTTGGAATTTGGAAGACAATGAAAATATCCTAAAGAAAAAGAAATGCATTTATTGTTTTGAAAGCAAAGGTCTTATCTATTTGTTTCTGTTGTCTACTCATCCATATTCACTGCCTAAGACAGGGCCTGCTATAGAGATGGTATTCACTAACTAAAGATTCAAGGTATAAGTAAAAACATATTTAATTAATTTTTATTTACATATTACTTTATAAGTTACTAGGTTAAATGTTTCCAGAGCACACATATATTTTAGTAATCTGAGGGACATGATTAGAAATGTTATTATTTGACTATAAACTTACTTAACATGTAATAACTTTATAAGCCAATTCCTTAAGGATCATATACCATGGAATTCACTGAGTTTGGCTTCTGTAATTCTTGGTTAACTTATTTGAAAACAGTAATGCTTTATTCATTGTAGTTATATGTCAAAACTAAAGTAGGTACCAGAGTAAGCATGCACATATGTATATATTTAGGGTAGCAGGCAAGGCACCAAGTAAAATTTGTATCATGGCAAAATGAAAACTATAATTCAAATTATACCTTAGGATAGTCAAAAACATCTGCTCCCCTCTTTTCCCCTTAGGTCTGATAAAATTCACCTCTGAAGGAACAAATCTTACCCCAGAAGTTTTCCAAGAGCTTCAAAACAACATTTTCCTATATCAGGAAAATAATCTCTAAAACTATAGATACCTGTGGAAAAGTTGCAAATTCAAATATGCTCCCCCACATGGGCAGAAAAACAAAAACAATTAATAAAAAATAGGAACCAGACAGGGCACAAGTATTTGGTAATTTACATACATTATGCCAATTAAGTTCCTTAAACCACTCCACAAGATGGTTATCTTTATATTACAAGTGGAAAGTAATGGTCTCACAGTAGCTGAATTATTATGAAAAAAAGATACTAGACTAGTTGAATTAGGAGTTTATAAAAATAGAAAATCACAGGCTTCTTCACTCTCACACTGTACTTTGTTGGATTTTTTTTTCAGATCCAATTCTTGTTCCTTCCCTCATTATCTTTCTAGTGAAGAGGAGATTCTTGGGTGTGGTCACAATTTCTTCAAAATACAAAGTCTTTCGTTCTGATTATTCCATTCTTAAGGAATGAATACACAGTCTCCAAGGCTATGAACTACTTTGGCAGTTAAGACTAGTTTATATTAAGTCTGATTCAGGAATCATAGCTCCGTAATTTTTGTGTGCTACTAGAATTTTAGAAAACTTTAGTTTTATGAAAATGAGTAAAAAACTACAGTTCTTCTGTTCTGCAGTTGAAATGGAAAATTTAGAGATGAGGCAATGAGCAGGCTAAAAAAATCAATGTGATTTCAATTGGATAATAAGGAAAAATAACCAGTAAGTAAAGAGATCAGGGCAAATATCCTGGGGAAGGCACAGATACATTATTCAAGACTCAACAGAAAAATCTTTGCTCACCCCTGCATTTTGATTTTATATAAACACATCTGAGTGTACTGAAGAGTCCCTTCCCCTAAAAAACTCAACAACAAAAAATCTCGGTTCCTTTTTTTTTTTTTTTTTTTTTTTGGTTTTTCGAGGTAAAGTCTCACTCTTGCCGCGGCTGACCTGGAACTCACTATGTAGTCTCAGGGTGGCCTCAAACTCATGGCAATCCTCCTACCTCTGCCTCCCAAGTGCTGGGATTAAAGATGTGCGCCACCACGCCCGGCTTCAGTTCCTTTTAATTGAAGTTTTGTTTAATTTTAGTAAGTCATACCTGTTGTTAATTATGAATTTAATTTGCTAAAAGCCAAACAATGAATCTGTAGCAAAACTGTAGATGAAAAATGCTTTTTGGCATAAATGCATTTTAACAACAGCACCAGAAATTTAAAAAAAAAAATCAATTCTTTGACACTCAAACCCGTTTTTTAGCTGTTTGGATGAAAAGCCACACAGAAGGCAAGGGACAGTTAGTTGAAGGTGGTGATGCACACCTGTAATTCTAGAACTTGGGAGGTAGAGGGAGGAGGATCTCTGCAAGCCTGGGCCTTGAATCCAAGGCAGCACCAACTTTGTAAGTTTGAGGTTATACAATTGAACCTAATCCAGCCAACAACTGATCTGAAAAGATGAAGCTTAAAGTGGGATGACATTCTAAAGGATGACTTCACAAGTGATAGAAAGAAAATGTACAATACCGTCAGTCAACACATGGGCAAAGATAAATAGACTTAGGATGTCATTGACACTAAAAGGAGGCAATGACTGTCTTTACGTGAGGGGATACAGAAATCTTGGTAGTTTTCCAATATGTATTTGAAATTTCTGAATTTGAAGATAACTAATTTAGATAAGAACAGGAAGATGAGATGAGGGAAAGGCAATTTAAAACAAACAAAACAAGAATGTCATGAGGCAGTAGGGGATTACTGTGATTGTTTAGAGAACCATTTTTCCATTTTTCAACAAAAATTTCAAACATCTTTTAAACAAAACTTTAATTTTAGAATGAGGTTTCTGGGACAAGAGAGTAATGGGAATGAAGCCATTAATGATACTATATAGAAGTTAGGATAACAGAACATAAGGGATTCCTCTGACATTCAGGGGACAATGTGACAAGTTTCTAAAGTAAGTTCTCAAATGACAGTTGGAAACAGATGAAGCATGGATCAACCAGATACAGTACTTTAAAATTCTTTATGGTAACATATTTAACCACTAAGGAGTTTAAAGACTACCCCTAGGTGGCCTGCTTGCCCTGACAGGCTCTCTTAGTATAAAAACAAGCCATCAGAGCCAAATACAATGCAACTGTCCAGACAGAAATTGGCCTTGATATCCATGACCTTGCAGTGCCTAGCAATACCTTTGCAAGACCCTCATAATAGAAGAAAAATTGACATCAAATTAAAAGAGAGACTAATAGAGAGAGGGAGGGGATATGATGGAGATTGGAGTTCTAAAGGGGTATGGGGGCAGGGGAGGGAAATATCATGCATTTTTTGTATGTAAGTATAAAAGTTGTCAATAAAAAAATTAAAAAAACAAGCCATCACATGAGCCCTCAAAAAATTTATTATCTATTCACAAGGGGATGGGGGGAGAATGGGCACACAGGGCCTTTTGCCACTGAAGATGAACTCCAGATACATGTACCACTTTGTGCATCTGGCTTTATGTGGGTACTAGGGAATCAAACCCAGGCCATCAGGCTTTGCAAGCAAGTACCTTAGCTGCTGAGCCATCCATCTCTCAATCCCCTAAACACTTCCTACTTGTCACTTCAAGACTATTTTCTCCTATAACAGTTGGTATCAGAATATCAGTGAGGCATCTAACAGGTTCAATTAAATCAACCACATGGCTGAAGATTAAGATCTCAATCACAAAATTAGTAGATTAAGAACATTAACATCCAGAATAGAAAAACAAGTATAAAATATATTGGCCATAAGAATGTGGAGTTTAGATTTTATATGGCTAAGATTATTTTTAAAAATCATATATTAAATTCCCGTGGCACATTAGAAGAGCATCATGAATATAGCATCCATGCTAACTATGAAATGGCTTTGGATATCATCTATGCATAGTGTTAGGGGAAATCCAGTTATTGGGACAACTGGTTATTGAGACAGTTTAGGGGCAGCAGGGTCCTGAAAGCAAAACCAAGAAATGTCTTGGAGCTTGTAGGGGGGAGAATCTGGGCTTTTAAAAAAAATCTCTGCTTCCTGGGGATGCTTCAACCAACTTTGAGAAGGACCGTCCTAGAGATTGCCCTTTCCCAGAAATTCTGATTGCAGACACCTGACATCAGGACCACACTGACTAGACCAAGCCACCCATTCACTGGCTCATTAAAAAAAAAAAAAAAAAAAAAAACCATCCTGAGTCCTGAGTGGTATTCTCAAGCCTCCTTTGCTTCCTTGGGCAAGAGCTCTGCATTCCTCCCTTCTTTTTAATTTCTAAATATGGTCCAGTAAAATCTTTCTGTACCTTATCCTCTAGTCTGTGGATTCCATTAGTTGAATTCATGACAAGAGCCTGGAGGCCTCCGATTCAGTGGAAGTTTTGTGTGACCATGTCAGTCTGGGACCCTAACTTATTGTCCACTCAACAGCAGAGGTAAGGCTCTGAGATGGTCTCAAGCTCTCACAAACACAAAATACTCCAAAGTTTCCATGTCATTATGACCAAACAATTGCAGAACATCTTGTAATTAAAAGGACAGTGGAATTAACACATTGTTTCAATTTATATTTAAGTATTATATTCATTATTAAGTATTATGTAGATAAGTTAATAACTGGTGATATATATGAAAGAAAAAGTTTCAAGTAAGAACCATTGCAAATGTTGTACTTTGTAAGTGATGGAATTAAGAACAATGATTAAAGTCTTATGCCAAATATTTTTCCAGGCATCAGTACATCCCAAGCTTCACAAATCATCTTTTTAAAGAGCCTTAAAAGAACACAGGGAGCAGTAGAGTGGGCAGAGGAAGTTCAAAACATACAAATTCCAGCTCCATATATACTTCTGATGCTCTATGCTACAGTTCCCTCAATTATAAAAATTTAAAATACTTTGTACTGCTGATAAGAGGACTATGTATGATATGCAAAATATTTAAATTAATGCATTACAGTTAATGCTTAATAAATGTTACCTAACTGGCCTAGAGTGAAACCCTACTTCAAAAACCAAAAACAAAAACAAAAACAAAAAACCACAAAAAAGTTACCTAATATAGTTGAACCTAATGTCAAATTCTTTAGTTCTGTTAAAATAATTATATAATTATTAAACTGAATTTTTTAGGTGGGAAGTGGAAATCTCTATAAAGTTTTCATACAGAGCTTGAAATATCTGAATTTGAATACATCATTTTTAATTTAAAAGACTGTATTAAAATGCCAAAAGAAAGGTACAATAGTTAACATGCTGAAAAGAAAATTGAAACAAAAGAAGATGTTTTAAAAGTGTTTAAGTATTGATTCCATTAAAGGTTCTTAACTTAAGTACTACTGATATTTTTGAAAGCCTGTTTTATATACAAAGACATTTCATCAGTATCAATACTTTCCAGAGCTTATCTATTCTGTTAACATTTTGATCCCTTTCCAGGGTTCTGTAAAAGGCAGAACACACATGAATTGACAAAGGAGGGCTTCCTTTTCACCATCATTCTGTTTTTAAAATTAAAAACAATGGGGAAAGGATGTATGTTTTAATGACGATAGATAAAAAGTATCAATAACTTCCCCACCACCCTTGATATTAAGTTCTAAAGTATCTGTTGAGTAAAACAGTGCATTCAGTTTCCACCAGTTATGAAAATACCTATGACAGTTAATACTAAAATGGGACAAGAAATTTACCAAAAGTACCATCAATATTTCTCTCTCAAAAATATTTAATTTAAGCCATTGTGAGCTGGACTTGCTTAGGACTGGCACATTTAAGTGCCAACAACTGAATTATCTTTAGGAATCCTCTTCCTTCCATCAAGCTTGAAGCTATATAACCTGACA
Organism: Orientallactaga sibirica; assembly: GCA_036365145.1. Lineage (NCBI taxonomy): Eukaryota > Metazoa > Chordata > Mammalia > Rodentia > Dipodidae > Orientallactaga > Orientallactaga sibirica. The sequence goes on along the minus strand of JAEOAD010000372.1, from coordinate 9,081,477 downwards.
TTGTGATTGGAATCCAAATTCCCTTTAGGAATTACTACCTGATACTGGATTGAGTCCAGTAATCAAATTCAAGCACTCAGATTCTCCTTAGGAATCCTATTCCCTTCACCTCATGGGTGCAGATGACCCTCACTGGTGTTAGGACTCATGCTAGGCTCCAGAACCTGGATTCCTATCAGCAAGTTTCCTCCCCTCATAGCGGGGACCACTGGCAATCTCTTATTTGGGCTGGGACTTAACCTTAAGTGCGAGCACAGTTACAACTAAATTGAGTATACCTTGCCTACTCCATCCATGAACAGTTCCAAGTACCTCCAGAATGATCACCAACCACCACAAAGCAGAAGAAAGACAAGTGAACACAAAGAAACATCAAGCACCATTGCAGATACTAACTTAACGCAACTGTGTCAGAAAGACCTTACCAATGTGCTATCTCTATCCAGATGTCCAAGCCCCTAGCAGAAGACTGCCATGAGAGCTACCTAGAGGAAACTTTAGACAAAGAGCTTAAAAGAATGATTATATATGTTCACAAAACTCACAGAAGACAGGGATAAACACATGAATGAAATCTTGCATTAAGATGGTATGGTGAACTGAGACAAGACCTAAGGAAAGGACCAGTCGTGGTGGCACATACTTTTAATCCCAACACTTGGGAGACCGAGGTAGGAGGATAGCTGTGAGTATGAGGCCAGCCTGAGACTACAGAGTGAATCCCTATCTCAAAAAACTAAAAAGAAATTTTCACAACTTGATGAAATCTATTTTTGTTTTACATGCTCTACTTTTATACTATTCAACTCTGTATGTCTTCATATGGCAAATAATCTTATGCTTATGAAGCATATCCTTATTAAAATGGTTAGATTGAGAGGCTGAGGTACAAAAAGATTGCTGTGAGTTCAGGACCAGCCTGGGGCTGTAATCAAGGTAAGACCCTGCCACTAAAAAAACCACCACCAACAACAAAAGAGGCTGGATTGTAGAAATCTGAAAACACTTACTAAATGATATACTTAGATAAAACATTATGAACTTGCAGGACCCTTTTAGACTTTGAACTTGAAAGTGTGAGGTTTTGAAAAAAATCATGAGTGAGGCTGACTTGTTTAAAGAACTACAGTAATTAATTCTCAAAATGATAATGAGGAATTATTATTAATTAGTATTTTAGGTGACATAACATAATGCCTGCAAGTTGTTTCTATGTGTCTCAGCCAAAAAGTGTGTGTGATGTGTCTATACAGACTGCTTAATTAAGTAAATGTGGCCAGAAATTATATTATGCACCAAATGAGGTAATATAGGTCTGTTTTTACTAATTTTTTCTGGCAGGTTAAAAAATTTTCAAACTAATATTTTGAGGGAAAAGAATAGGTTGAGTGGACAGCAATATGTTAAACATAAATTCTATATATTTTAAAGGTGAATAAGATATTCCAGAATGTAATAAATATCTTTATATTTCCTTTCCAGTACTGGGGATTGCATCCAGGGTCTTGGGGATGCTAGGCAAGCCCTCTAATACTGAGCTATATATACTCCCCAGTCATTGGAACTACTGTCATAGTTGAATGAACAAAGGAGGAGGGGGGAATCAATAGTCTTAATTTTCAAGTTTTTAAAATTCATTTCTTTGAAAGGCTATTGTTGTACTTCTAAAACAGCTAACAGTTCAGAACACTCAAGAGCTATAACCTGAGCAGTGACTACTTATTAGCCATCTGAGAGCTACAAATATATAATCTCAGAACCCTTTTTAATCCAACAGAACCATGCATTTTTATAACAGCTTAAAAAAAAACTCTAACTTATCTGGGAAGACTTCAAGCTCTGTCTGCATGGCTACAACCAACCATGTTAGTAATAATCATCATCCCATTGCCTGTGTCCAACCCATTTTATCCTTTTTTTTTGTTGTTGTTTTTGTTTTTCAAGGTAGAGTCTCACTCTAGCTCAGGCTGACCTGGAATTCACAATGTAGTCTCAGAGTGGCCTCGAACTCACGGCAATCCTCCTACCTCTGCCTCCCCAGTGCTGGGATTAAAGGTTTGTGCCACCACGCCAGGCCCCATTTTATCTTTGTTTACCTCACAACTGAATCAACAAGCACTAATGTCCCATTGAATGGCCCAACCAAAGTTTACCAAAGATTTCCCTTTTATCTCCACCACTAGTTAATCATCAAGTAAAGTCTATTTTACCCTTTATCTTCTTTGTCCTTATGTAAACTGTAGCAAATACCTTCTAATACATGTCTATAACTCGCCTGTCTTCCATTTAAGACTTCTCTTGCTGCTAAGCGATCTATTATGCAACTCTGATCCTTATAAATATTAAAAATTCTAAAGATTTCTCAATATCAAATGTAATCAATGTGATGTCTGAAACTTATAGCAAAAAAGGTTAAATAAAAAAAAGGTTTTTTTTGTTTTTTTGTTTTTGTTTTTCGAGGTAGGGTCTCACTCTAGCTCAGGCTGACCTGGAATTCACTATGTAATCTCAGGGTGGCCTCAAACCCATGGCGATCCTCCTCCTCTGCCTCCCAAGTGCTGGGATTAAAGGCGTGCGCCACCATGCCCGGCTTTAAAAAAAAAAGTTTAAATCTACACTTGTCAACTAATATGAAAGCCTAAGAGACACCTGAGCTTAGTCTAAAAAAGAAATGAAGTTCTTTAGCAATATATGGGATGTACAGAAAATACTTTTTTTGTGGTGTGAGGGAGGGTGACAAAAGAGGGTAATGGGTCAAGATTATGATCAAATTATACTATTTTCATATTAAAATTCTCAATAGCAAAAAAACCAAAACAAAACAAAAAAACCCCTCAACATACTAGGTCACCAAAAACAAAACAAACGACATTACTATATAGATGAAAGGATAAGTGAGAGTGGGATAAGGTAATGGAAAGTGAATATGATATAAATATATTATATGCATGTATATAAATGTCATAATGAAACTCATCATCTGTATAATATACACTATTAATTTTTTTAAGAAATAATACTTTGCTAATATAAACAATTAAATGAAATCAAAAGAATGTTATGTACAGAGCTCTCAATAAAATTTTCTTAAAAAGATAGTAGCCTGTGACATTTTAAAGTTAAGTACAATGCTTTATGAAAGGAAAGATATAATCAAGATAATGAGTATTCTTTTGACTCACACTAATGTTAAGATATATTTAGAAAAGTTAAGTAGAATATGAGTGTTTTTTAGTAAAATGGCTAGACTATAGAATTTAAAAGAGATTTACTAAATGACACACTCAGATGAAGGATTCTATGGATTTGAAAGGCCCATAAAGACCCAACTTGAACTTGAAAGCATGAGAAAAAAAAAAAAATCAAGAGTGATGTGGACTAAACATTTAAAAAGAGTACAAGTAATTCATTCTCAAAATGATGAGGAATTAGTAGGTCACAGCAAGAGATATCACTATGTCCCATTATTAAACCACTCAGTAAAAACATAGGCTCATAATAATACAACAAATTTTTCATAAATTAATTTGGTATTGAAACGAACTAGAATTATTTAAAGGTTTGGCGTAGCTCATTAGTGTGATTATTTATTATGTTTTATTACAAACTTAGTAATGTGTTTGATTCCAGAATACTGCAAGATTCTTGCTAAGAGGGTAAACTTTATTTAAAATGTACTTTATTGCCTTTGTAGATCCAAAAAATTGTGAACTCCCAAATATATTTGGCCTGAAGGGATCTGGACAAGACACTGTGTATTTGTTATGTCTCTTTGGTGACATTTCCCCTTGAATCTTCTCCTCTGCCTTCCTCTGTGTTTTTCTCTGTTCCTTCCCAACAGCTCCATAATTAAAGATCACATGTTGAAATGATCTGTTTCTCCATTTATTTTGAGTTGTCTGAAAACTAAATCCTTTTCACTTAACACAATACATGTATACTTACTCAGTCCAGCAAAAAGAATTAATTAGTGGGGCTGGAGAGATGGCTCAGCGGTTAAGGCGCTTGCTGACAAAGCCACATGACCCAGGTTATATTCCCCAGGACTCATGTAAAGCCAGATGTATAAAATGGCACATGCATCTGTAATTCATTTGCAGTGGCTAGGGGCCCTGGCGTGCCCATTCTCCCTGTTTTTCCCTCTCTCTATCTCTAACAGACAAGCAAACAAACAAACAAATAAATTTTTAAAAATCTTACAAAAATAAAAGAACAGGGTAGAGCCAGGTATGATGATATGAAAGTACATGGTAAATTTTGCTTACGTCTTTTGCGGATGGTATGACTGACTTACTACTTACTTAGGAAAGTTATGGTCAATTCATAGTATTTAAGAATTAAAAGCAGTAATTTGGGGAAAAAGGTAAGGAAAAAACAAAAGAAGAAAGAAAAACAGCTCGTATAATTCAAGTGCTTGAGGTATACATTACTAAAAAGTAATTTAAAGGAGACAAAAAGTAGGTGTACAAATTCCAATTCATTCATATTAAAGACAGTTTAAAATAGAAGAGTAGAACAAAGAGTACAATTTAGGCACATATGTAAAGACAACTGTGACAAGGTTATAAAGTAAATTTGAGGAAATTTCACAGGCTTACAATATGTAGGTTGTAGGTATTTTTTTGGGGGGGGGCGGGGTTGGGAGATAAAAGTTCAATTTGCACCTTTGAATATATTAAAAAGGTTATCATTCATGAGCTCAAGAAAAGAAGTATTGGGCAGACTGATGGTGGAGGGCAAAGTGCTATGGACTGTACAGTGAACAATACATAAAGAAAATAATTCCAAGCTAGGAGAACTATTAGACTCCAAACTATGCTTGTGGAAAGACTCCCTCCCTCTCTGCTTCTGTAACAATGCATTTTCCATTCTTCTGAACCTTATCTTGTCTACCTATATCCTTTCTTATGTAGAAACACTGGCCCCCCACCCTCACAGTTCTTTTCCCAACTCCTCTCTTCCTTTTCCTTTCAAAGCAATCACAAACCACAAGATACAAGACTCCCTAAGTCAAAAGGCAGTATTTTAAGAATAACACATACTGACTAAATTAATCTAGTTTCATGAGAACTACTTATGTCCCCAAACAAAACATACCAATACATACAGTATCTGAAAAAGATCTATTCAACATAGCTTAATCCATCATTTTCCATCAGAATTCTATACATTTTGGGGATGGAATTTAGTCATCATATAAATATTTAAATAGCTTAGACAAAGGACAATTATAATTAAAACAATAAAACCCAACATTTCAGTCAAATCGATGTATTAACTGTTAATTTCTCTGTATTAGCCATTGTTCTATGATATCATTCTTCTCTCAGTTACAATAGGAAGACTTAATATTAAAGCCAAAATTCTCCTGGGAAATCAGGGACTAAGAAAACAGTGAGGGGCTGGAAAGATGGCTTAGAGGTTAAGGCCATTTGCCTGCAAAGCCACATGACCCAGGTTCAATTCTCTAGGACTCACGTAAACCAGATGCACAAGGTGGCAGATGTGTCTGGAGTTCGTCTGCAGTGCCTGGAAGCCCTGGCACACTCATTGTCTTTCTCTCTACCTGCCTCTTCTCTCTCTCAAATAAATAAATAAAAATAAAATATTTTTTAAAAACAAAACAGTGAAGAAGAAGTGAATCTCCTATTTATAGTCATTTATGACTCAATTCCTTTACTTATTACAGAAGGCCATTTGGAAGGGAAAAATACTTTTAATATAGACTCTCATATTACATTTTCCTAAATTTCTAACCATTTTGTTTTAGTATCAATATAAACTATGGGTGGAAAATATTTAATAGTTAACATTCCCCCAAAAGGATAGACTACTGCAGTTTTAGAAAACACTTACTTAATCATTTCAAAAAGCTTTGGATCTGAGACCTTGATATTTCGTGCCATATTCCAGGAAAGATGAACCATGGGTACTATTGACTTCACACTTTGCAATTTGTTCCATTCGTACCTTTCCACTGCCAATTTATATTGGCAGGCTAGAGAAAAATAACAACAACAACAACAACAACAACAACAAAACCCAGTTATAATACATCCTAAAGAAGCAAAAGCTATAAAGATAACAATTATTACCTACTCAGATGACATTTTCAACACCAATTCTGGAAAACTTAAGATACTACAAAACTAATTTTTATGTTTTATGATAATTATGGTAATGCTACTAGTAGTGAGCATATAAAATGCACCTCATCACTATGTGCCAGGCATCATTTCCATTATGTCACTTAATTCTTACTGTCACCTAACTGACTTTACTATTTCCACTACACAGATGAAGAAATAAGAACAACAGAAAATAAATAACTTGACTAAACTTAGAAAGTCAGGTCCTGGTTCTAATCCAGGTCATTTAATTCCAAAGGCTATATTCTTAATCTTAATTGAATACTGCCTGAGGGTAGACATTTGACATCTATTCACATGATATATGAGATAAATGAAATATTTGAACGAATGCATTTCTACTTTGCTTTCTCCCATAAAGAGCTGGGAAGATGGCTTAGCAGTTAAAGGTATTTAAAACTCTGGGGCCCAAGGTCAACTTCTCAGCACCACTATACTACTAGATGCAAAATGGCTCATGCATCTGTGATCCCAATGTCTCATGACAATGGGAGGTGGGGAAACCAAGAAAATCCAGAAGCTAGCAGTCCAGCTAGACTAGTATATGTGAAATGTAGTAGCAAACACTAAATAACAAAGGAGACCCTGTTTCAAACTTGGTGAAGGAGGGACAAGCACCTCCTGGCCCTACATCTCTACACATGCACCCTGGCAAATTCACACACACAACATATACACAAAAATCAAGCACTCTCTAATTATTAAAAGTATATCTTCTACATATACAAGTATAAACATCTTATCTGCTTAAGATTTATGGTAATTGTCATTTAACCTGCATTTTATTACTTAGTCTACAACTTTAATTTTTATGCAAGGAGACACTTATCTTTCAAGTCAAGAATAAAAAGACAGATATACGCATTTATAAAATTAAACCCTCTTTCAAGCACATTCTTTAAAATACCTGTAAGTGGACCAACATTCCAAGCAATGTTGTTGCACCAGCCAATAGCCTGAACCCAGTGAACAGTGCCTGCATTTATCCAAACCAGATCTCCAGGTCGCTGAATAAACCTATAAACTGGAACATTTGCTTCATAAAGATCTTCAAGATTGGGCCACCAAGAACCCATTAAGAAATTCAAATTATTTCTGAAATAAGAAAAAAAAATAATATGAAATAGAACAAGCACATTAGTAATTCCTTATTAAAACGGAAAAGAATGTCAATTTTTTAAATGTTAATTCATTTCAATGAAACAACTGGTAGTGTAATAAAAACTGCTACATGTATGTAAAAAGTGTAAAACTGATTATAGTTAAGTACAGAATAGAATGAGTTATAAGATCAGTATTACTATCTTGAATTGATTTTTCGAAGATTCAAATGAAATCCATAGCTACTTCAAAGTAATGCTTTAACTTTTAACTTCATTTCAGTAAAAAATATTTGTAATTTATTTTTAACTGAACTTTTCTCCATATAGTACCAACAAGTTACTAAAAGGAAAGTGAAAGATGACAACAATATTAAGTAATTTAAATCCATAAACAAACACCAACCCCTCATTTTCTGAGAAAGGGCCTCAACTGCTGCTTTGAATCCTAAGAAGGAAAAGTAGGACAAGATGCCAACCTCTATGTAATTTGGATAATCAGCTGACTAAAACCAACTTACATGGCACACAGTAAACATCACTATGACCACCATACTTATTACCATATCTATCTTAATATTTTGCTTATTATTTTCCATTTTAATATGAAGTACTCTAGAAGCAACTTTTCCTACAAAAGAATTTTATGAATTGTAATTCATTACTTCAGATTTTATTTTTTGAAGCAGGAAGAACTCATGGGATTCTCCTACTTAAGTCTCATGAATGCTGGGATATAGGTGTGAGCCACCACGGTCAGTTAACAGTTACTGTTTTATAACAAATATGTTTAAAGAAAAAATTTAGTTTGGAAACCTACTTTTCACAGAAGTCATTCAGAACACCCCAGTAACCTTCAGGAACAACAAACCATTCACAGTCACCTGGGCCAATATTTATGTTAACTGAGCAGAAGTTGTTATTTTCTTGATGACCTAAAACAACAAAATGAAAAAAATAGTAAGTACACTATAAATTCTGTAGAAAGACTGTCTTTAGAAGAGAAACTTTAAAGCTCAGCTACTACACGAACACAAGCAAGCTATTAAACATTTTTGGCTCAGTTTCCACATGCATTAATAAGAGCACATCTTAACAAGTCCTTGGGCTCAGGAGATGGTTCAGTGGGTAAAGGTGCTTGCTTTCAAAGCATGCTGGCCTGGGTTCAATATGCCAGAACCCACATAAAATCAGATGAACAAAGCAGCATATGCCTGGGTTTTTTTTTACTCCCCCAGTGGCCAGAGGCTCTGGTGTGTGCACAGTCTCTCTGTAATAAATTCTAATAAATAAAAATGCCTATAAAACTATCTTGAAGAAAAACAAAATGATTATAATAGTGCCTAATATATAGAAAGTAGTAATATTAGTTATTACAGATGTCATTACATTTTTTTTCTTTTTTCCTTTTGGTTTTTCGAGGAAGGGTCTTGCTCTGGCCCAGGCTGACCTGGAATTACTACGTAGTCTCAGGGTGGCCTCGAACTCACAGCAATCCTCCTACCACTGCCCCCCCGAGTACACCACCACACCCAGCCCATTTTTTTCAATATGAATTAATTCTATTTTCTCATGAGCAATATCAAAACATTTGAAAACAGGCAAGAAACCTTTGTTTTAAAATTATAGCCATTTTGGGCTGGATTAAGGTTAAGGCGTTTGCCTGCAAAGCCAAAGGATCATGGTTTGACTCTCTAGGACCCACGTTAGCCAGATGCACAAGGGGGTACACGCATCTGGAGTTCATTTGCAGTGGCTGGAGGCCCTGGTAAGCCCATTCTCTCTCTCTCTCTCCCCTCTGTTTCTCTCTTTCAAATAAATAAAATTATAGCCATTTAAAGGACTGATGCCAGGGAAAATGTCAGAACAAGAAATCCCCTTCTCAACTCCACATACTTGGGTGGCAAGTTCACTGAGAAAACCTGCTGGAGCTGAGCTGAAAACCTTCTCCATGAGGACCAGCTGACAGAAAGTTGGAAAAAGCTACACTGCATGCAGGTCAATGGGAGAGAGAAAACACCAGTGAAGGTACTCAACAGAGAACACTGCAAGCTTTAAATTTGGCCAGCCAGGCCAAATGAGCCAACGGGTGCAATAGTGGCATGTCTGTTATGGAGGAAACCAACTTCTCTCTAATTGGACTGGAGGCCCACTCCATGGGAGGGAACACATCCCTGATACTGAAAAAGTATGACAGGGGTAGTCATGAGCCCTAAAGGTGTAACGTCTGCTGGTGACTCACTAAATGTATATACTATGCTCACCAAACTACCTAGTAAGCACTTCTCTTAATGTCCACACCCATATATTAATGCTACTCTCACTTTTGGTTAGAGAAGCTTCTCTTTTCAGATGGTGGCAACCTTGGGATGATTCAGAAGGCACCATGGTGCTGAGAAGAAGTGACAGAGGAGTGCTCAGCACTGAAACATCTCAAACACACCTTCCAAGGTTCAGGGTCCATTGCGGAAGAGGGGGCGGAAAGAATGTAAGAGCCAAAGGAAGAGTAGGACTTCTTACAACGTGCTCTTCCAGACACAAAATGGCCTGGATATCCATGACCTCACAGTGCCTGACACTACCTACACAAGACCATCATAATAGGAGGAAAAGATCATGACATCAAACTAAAAGAGAAACTGATTTGAGAGGGGGAGGGGATATGATGGAGAGTGAAGTTTCAAAGGGGAAAGTGGGGGGAGGGTGGGAAATAACATGGGATATTGTCTACAGTTAAAGAAGTTGTCAATAAAAATAATAATAAAATAAATAAATAAAAATTAAAAAAAAAAAAAAGAAATCCCCTTCTCCAGAATACACAAAGTGTGTGTGTATTTGTATGGGCATGAGCACTAGGGCCTTTTGTCCCTGTGAATTAAAGCCAGATGCTTGCACCAATTTTTGTGATTGGCTTATGTGGGCGGTTTGGGAATTGAACCTGGGCCGGCTTTGCGCGCAAGCATACTCTAACCCAGTCCTGCTTGGGAACATACTTGTTTCTCGGATTAATAATACTCATGCTTGGATCTCACACATATTGCACATAGCTTATCAGGACATTCAGATGAGCAGCCAGGGATGGAAACTAATGACCTATGTTACCCATAAGCAACTTAGCTCTATTCTGAAATGATTTTTAAACTATGAATCATTACGGTGACAAAGAAGGAATGCTATGGGTAGCTGCTTCAAGTAGAAGACTGAAGCAATTGTAGTAGATATACAGCATATAGGTTCTGGTATAGCTGAACTGGTTATCATTAGTAACTGTCCTAATTCATCAGTGCCAGAGTGGTAGCAAGTGTTAAATTTTTTAAATATTACTGTGAAATTTTATGTCTATCTATGGGGCCCCAAAGAAGATTGTACATTAATTAGTGTTACATGAAAACTTGAAAGCTAAAAACAAGAGCCATCATTTGACAAATGAAGAAAAAGACCCTAAGAAATTAATGGATGACAAAATTCTCACTGAATATCAGAATGAATCTACTAATGGCTCCATAACAAGTGGTTTTTAAATAGTAAGTTACAATTTAAATGGAGGACTGCAATTTATACTTTCATTTTTAAATGAATAGAATGGAACAGATTAGAAAATTTATTTTTCTGATGAAAATTTGCTATACAAACACACGCACTAGATCATGATACAAAATATATTTACTTTGTGATTTTAAAAAGTTTGAAAACATTACTGCTGCCACTCTCTGCAAACAAAAGTAGAAGGGCCACAGGGACTTATTTCTTAATAGAGTTCTCCAATGAGCCTTTTTATCAGAAGAAATAATTATTATGGTTTTTGGCTTGTTATGTTTAAAATACTGAAAAATGGAAAAAATTTTTGAGTCCTGTTAAAGAGTTCTTTTTAGTTCTATTCACTTAAAATGGAAAGATTAGGATCTTTTTTATATGTTGCACATTTTATTAATTCTGTTTTCCAACTGTAGAGATTAGTTAATAAAAATTACCTGGTGTTCTGCTTCCTGGAACTTTCATATATAACTGAACTGTGTTCATGCCCAATATGGTATGTCCAACGTGGCTTAGAAGATTTCCTGCTGACACGACACGCACAAAAGCAGGAAGTTTAGTCAGCTCATGTAGCTGTAACTTCCACCTGTAATGAAATACATGAAGAGTAAAGCTCTGCTATAAATATGTGTAGAAGTTAACCATGTTTTCAAAGCTACTTTGGTCCAGTGAGAAAAATAATATTTTTTCTTTTGAAGTAAGGGTCTTGCTCTAACCCAGATAGACGTGGAACTCACTATGTAGTCTAGGTTGGCCTTGAACTCATGGTGATTCTTCTACCTCAGCCTTCTGAGGGCTGGGTGTGAACTACCACACCAGGCTCAGAAAAATAAATCTATAAATATTTTATTTATCATAAAATAAACTGGAATGTTTAAAGTAACATTAAAGGCTTGCAAAAATATTTAAATATATTTATTTTAGAGGGGGGTAGACAGAGAGAAAGAATGGGTGCACCAGGACTTGTAGCTACTGCAAACAGACTACAGATGTATGCACCACCTTGTGCATCTAGCTTTCGTGGGTAATGGGGAATAGAATCTGGGACCTTAGGCTTTGCAGGCAAGTGCCTTATCACTAAACCATCTCTCCAGCTCCCTAAGGCTTTTTTTTTTTTAGTATCACTATGAAAAATAACTAAAAACTGCAAAACAAGTTAATGGGGAATAAACAAAAGATTACAGATGCACGTGCCATGTTGCGCATCTGTCTTTATGTACTTGGGTACTAGGTACCCAGGCCATTAGCCACTGTAAGCAAGTGCCTTAACTGCCAAGCCAAATACCCAGCCCCTCCAAAAGGCTTATTTTAAAAGATGTGTTACATAATTAAAATGTGTTAAATTTCTGATTGTGTTAACTAGCACAAAGTTAGCACCTCTATAAAAAAAAACTGTTTATCAGTTTTAGGTTAAAGAAAAAATTTAACTATAAAGACTAGTGAATTTAGCTTAAATCTCTCAGTTTAGAAAGTGACAAGAATGAAGAAATGGTAACCAATTCTCAATCACAAGGAGGATATTTCTTTGCATTAATTCACAGAAATACTGTCATTAAGGACTTACTTTTTGTCATCAGACAGGTCAATATTGGTCCCAAACTTAATGGTTTTAAAAGGTCCTTTCCTCCTCCTCCCAGAACTTGAGAGAGACAGAGAGAGACATAATATTAAAAACATCTTTGCCACATGACAAGGAAAGAAAGTCAACTGCTTAGCACAAGTTATCTTTATCACACCCATCAGGGCCCAGGAAATATTATAAAGGAAGTGGTGAATTAAATGCGAGTGCTGCTCTCACTGCTTGTCTGAGAGCCTCTTCCAGGGAGATGGCAGTAGACACTGAGAAGATTAAAAACTCATCAAAGCAGAAAATCAGAGGCTACAGAGAGCTCATGATTAACTGGTGCATTCATGACCCCACAGAGGAGGAACCTCAGTGGAAGGAGGATGGGGAAGAGGGAACATAAGAGTATAAATGGGAATATTGCCAATATGCAATATGTTCATATAATTTTCAATTAATAAAATAAAATTTCTGCTTTCTCTCACACACATACAAAAAACAAGCTAAACAGAAATACGTTGTAGACATTAAAAAATGACTTACTTATCTGAAGACGTAGACTCACTATCTGAATGGTCTTTATGGTGACTTCTTTTCTCATTTTCTTCCTAAAGATTAACCAAAAAGCATTTTAGCTTAGTATACTACAACTGGTTGTGCTTTCCACCATATGGCTAGAAGAAATGTTCACAGCTAGAGTAAATTAGATTAAATCCATTTAATGATTATCCATTGCTTTGAAACTAAGTTTCTATAGACCTCTTACTTCCTCCACCAGCCACAAAGTTATACTATAGATTCTCATACTGGAACCTTTTTCTTTTCTTTTTTTTTTTCTTCTTCTTCTTCTTTTTTTTTTTTTTTTTTTTTTTTTTTGAGGTAGGGTCTCACTGTAGCCCACGATGACCTAGAATTCACTATGTAGTCTCAGGGTGGCCTCGAACTCATGGTGATCCTCCTAACTCTGCCTCACGAGTACTGGGATTAAAGGTGTGCGCCACCATGCACAGCTTGGTTCCATTTTCAAGTAAAGAAAAAACTTAAGGAAAGTGGAGAGGACTGAGCAGTCTAAACCTCGTTTATAAATACTGTAAACTAGCAGAAGTACAGAGAGATGTGTACACAGCTAGATATGGGTACGAGTGTAGGGTAAGATGCTTTCTATTCTTGGTTATGGACAAATGGGAGAAGTTCTTCATGTGTTAAGTCTTCATTCCACAAATTAGAAGCCATCTATATTATTATGGAAATTAAGTGTTGGGATTTAAGTGCAAGCATTACTTTACCTACAATTCTTATGTCACAGACATGTGATCAACATTGTCTTATAATTTCTGAGTTAGGAATAAATACTTACTGATACTTTTACTCTCTTTCCTTTAAATGTACAATTTATGAACATGTATCAAAATGTTCTTATAGGTACTATTCCATGCTTCAAAACATAATAAAAGATCATCTTTTCTTTGGTTATAGATCCCTCCCACTTAAATTCTCATTATCTTGCTTTCTAAGTACATTTTCCTAAATCTTCCTGTGATATTTATTAGCTTTTGTTTACTATCTATTCTGGCTATTGCATCATGTAGTTAAGGTATCTTGAAAATTTAAAGTGCAGATACCTATATGGACAATGAATTTGCTGTTACCTCATGAAGTTTCAGGAGAGATTTCATGACATGAATTTCTTTCTAAGAGTTGGCAGTGGAAAAGTAACACAAATATACAACTTCAGGCACCAATATTGCCTTAATTGAAAATGTAAACTCAGGGCAGAATTTTAAATATTTTAAACAGAGACTAGCAAATGTAATGAATTACAAATTAATAATCAGCAACATATTGAATATTTTCTATAGGACATATAAACAACTTAGAACAGACAAGCATTTGAGCAATGTATTTATTAAAACTCATTTCTGTTTTTTTTTTTTTTTTCCGAGGTAGGATCTCACTCTGGTCCAGTCTGACCTGGAATTAACTATTGTAGTCTCAGGGTGGCCTCGAACTCACTGCAATCCTCCCACCTCTGCCTCCTGACCGCTGGGATTAAAGGTGTGTGCTACCACACCCAGCTCACTTCTATGTTTTATATCTACTTTGTGGGAGAATTCACAAAGTTTCCATTAGAAGGCTTTAAGATTAAGCAATATTTCAGTGTTATAAGGCCTATATAGGTCCTTCACATAGTAAGTTTATTTTTAAAAGTTCAGTTTTAAAGATTTCTATATATTTTGAAATAATTCCTCTAAATTTCTACCTCTCCCTAGCATTTTCTTATGGACCAAAATTGGTACAAAGAACACTAATGTTTTCTAAAAAAGCTGTCTATTACATAATATTAATCTGGTAGAAGAAAAAAAATGCAAGCACATAAGGAAAGGGATTCTGAAAGCATAAAGCAAACCTGAGACATGGTTTATTATCTAAATCAGTGGTCTTTAACCATGGACACCTCTGACATCCAAGAAAGAGATATTTGGTATGTCTAGAAGTATTTTTGAGAAGGTACAGATGTTATTAAATCTCTAACCCCAAATATCCCAGACATTTTACTAGACAGTATTCCATTTCCCTGCAATGATATTTAATTGAATGAATCAATTTATAGGCTTGTTTAGCCTTTATTAATGGAAAACTTGATATCACAAGGTATTTTCTGTAACATATAATAATCTAATATTTATAAAAAATAATATAGTCTTTCAAAACCCCCAAATGAAATAATCTTTAAATCTCTAAAATAATCTTTAGGAGGTAAGTGCTTACTCTCAATGATTCCTGGAATGAGGAGGCCTGGTACTGTGCATATTTAGCAATTGTAGTATGAGATCTATTACTTTCACAATGCCAGATTTTCTTTGTTCCAGTGGGGTCCCAGTTTTCATCTGCTGGTTGCAACAATTGTGTCCTCACTTCTACAATGTGTTCGTTGTTAGCTTCCACCAAAGTTTTAGTAGAGAAAAGTCCCAGGTCTTCATAAATAAATAAAAGTAGTTATAAATAAAAAAACTTTATTTAGAATCATGATTTAAAGTACCTCCACTCTTTCTTTTTTTTTTTTTTTTTTTTAAATTAAGGAAAGGAGAAGCTATTTTACAGTACTGCATCCAGTTCCCCTAAAACTCAACAAGGTCTATAAACTGAGCAAGATACTAAGTTGACTGAATTGTATACCAAAGCTTTGGACATAACTAATTCTCATGTTATCTCAACAGAGATAGAATCAGTAGTCCAAGGACCAAACTTTCATTTATTTAATTTTTGCATGTACTAGGAAATACTTATGGGGCTGTAGTACAATATTTAATTAGAAAAACCAAATTTTACCTATATATTATATTCAATGTTAATCTAATACTTAGCATAAATCATTATTATATAATTAAATCAAAGGCTAAATTAAATACTACCCCCAAATTGGTAGTAACCAATACCAATATCATACTTTTAAATCATGGGACTTAGAAAACACATGCATGTACAGAGGTTAAAATGTGAAAAAAATTTAAAAAAACAATGATCTCTGCCAGTGCTTTAAAAAGT
Source organism: Orientallactaga sibirica (assembly GCA_036365145.1). NCBI lineage: Eukaryota > Metazoa > Chordata > Mammalia > Rodentia > Dipodidae > Orientallactaga > Orientallactaga sibirica. The sequence goes on along the minus strand of JAEOAD010000372.1, from coordinate 9,065,584 downwards.
TAAAAGACTGGGGGAGGTGTGTGTGTAAGTAACATTTTTCTTTTTAGCTTACCTAATTTAAGAGCTCCAGCAAGGCCACGTATTACTGTAACAGGGTTGTTTGGATTTGTACAAAATTGATGTAATGGAGGAAAGAAAGCATCACGTTTGTTTTCCAACTGTAAAATTAAAATACGTGGTTAGAGCTCAAGACACAGCTTTTATATAAATATGTCCCCAGATTCATACTCACTGTTTATCACAATTTAAATACTTATGCAGTGATGTTTACATTTTATTTTTTATTTTATATTGACTTTAATAGTGATAAGATAGTAGCTACATACATTTCTATCGTTCACTGTATGTGGAAGAAATGAAATTTCAATTAAACTTTAAAACCAAATTGTTTTAAATATTACTGAACTTTAAAGGGGAAGAAAATTTTAAAAATTGGGGGCATATAGCTCAGTATGGGAGGGTTTGCCTACCAGTCACAAGGCCTTTGCATTCAGTATCTACCACCACTAAAAAAGATCAACGAGAAAGAGGGGGAGGAGAGAGGAAGAGAGAGAGAGCAGGAGCAAGTTTTTATGGGCTGGGGTATGGCTCAGTGGGAATGTGTTTAGCATGCAGGGGCTTTTGGGTTTTATCTACAGCAACCCTCCCCACAAAACCTTAAAAATTAATAAGTCAAAAGGATCTACAAGATCTTGATCTATTATTATTCTTATTTTAATTATGTTTTAATAGATTATCAAGCCAAGACTCAAGTTGTAGTTTAGAGGAAAGCACCTGACTAGTATGCAGGAGACCAAGGGCTCCATTCCAAGCATGGCAACAATAATAAAGCAAGCAGTATATTGGGTAGGAGATGTAACTCAGTGGTAGAATGCTTGCTTAGCATGTACAAGACACTGAGTTCAATTGCCAGCAGGGCTAATAAATTAAAAATTATAAAAATATCCCATTACATGCTGTAAAATAGATGACCCTTAAGGACACAGTCATAATAGAGATGACATGAGAGGGCTGGGGAGATGGCTCAGCTATTAAAGATGCTTGTTTGCAAAGCCTTGATTCAATTCTCTAGTACCCATGTGAACCTAGAGGTACAACATGGTGCATATATCTGGAGTTAGTTTGTGGTGACAAGAGGTCTTGGTGTACCCATTAGCTCACATTCTACTCACAAACAAATAAAAATCCTTAAAAAAAAAAAAAAGGATGACATGATTCTACTTACATAAGTCATGTAAAGAAGTCAAAAAAAATCAAAATGTTTTAACCAAGTTCAAGTATCATTTTGCAGATGCAAGATCATTATAAATACATTCTCCTAGGTTTTTATGCATTTAACTTTTTTGTTCCATTTGGGAAAGAGGTAGAGTGATGAAAAGTTATCACAGTAGTAATAGGATTTATTTGGGAACAGAGTTAAGAGTTATTTATTCAACTCCTGTTCACTTTCTATAAACACATGCCTTTCAGTTTTAAATTTAAATCACCAACTAAACCTTTCAGATCTATTATCACACATTTATTATCACATTCTCAGAACAAACGTTTTGAAGGTAGGTAAAATCTGTTTTCTTTTAGTACATGTATCAAACATACACATAACTAGGAGAAGACAGACAGACTTAAAACCTAGCTCAGTTAAAAAAAATAAATAAATTTTTACGTAGCCTTTGCCCAGTACTATTCAAAGTCAGGGTAAGTCTTTCTCACTATTCTCACATAATCACAGAAGGAGTAAGAATGTAGCTCTGTTGGTCAGCCCTTATTCAGCATTCACAAAGCCGTACGTATGTTCAATCCCCAGCACAGCAAAAATCCACCCACCCAACCAGCAAAATAACACAAAACTTACTCATTATCTAATAACTAAGAAAATATTACAAATTATTTTTGAATCCTCCCCCGACATGAACTCTGCTACCAAACATTGTAATGCATCTTAAAGGGCAGTCATATTGACTAAAAAGATTTAAGAATGACAAGTGGGTGAAACAATGGACTGATTTGTAGTTAGTCAATTTAGACTCACATAAATACTAGGTGTAGGTGGATTCAACTTTTCCTTTGGCAAGGGAGGGTATGGTGAAGATGGTGGTCTTGGAGGCGGACATTTATCCAACAAAATGCTACTGTTAGATAAGCCATTTTTACCTAGATTCCTTAAAAAAAAAAGAGGGGGAATTAGCGAGAATAAATCAACTGTGCATTTATATAGAAAGCAGAATAAAAAAATCTTAAATGAATAAGCATGTTCACAAATCTTCGCCAGGGAAAAGAACTAAGAATGATTATTAATTTCAGCATATATTTGTATTGATTCTTTGATCTTCCACTAAAGAAAAGCACAACACACAGATTATTGATGATATTTCTTATTTTGCTTGTGATTTTCCAATATGTTTTCCTTACTTTGAAGTCAAATATAAGCTTCAGTTTCACTTCCACCGTAAGAATCTTTTCCATCAAATGTGAAAAAGGTTAGCCTGACCAAAAAAGGTCTAGATAAAAGTAAAAATAGAATGGTCTCTTCCTATGTCTCATTGCAACAATATTAACCAGAGTATCTTTACATTACACCACCGTTCAAGCTTGGGTTTGCTTTTCTTCCTTTTTGTAAATCAGAAAATAACTTTCCTTATAACTCCATAGCTTATAAAATTTAGCAAGATCTTAATCCACTAAAACTTCACCAAATTATAGTAATTTTTAAAGCAATGAATATACTCACTATCCATTCTGATACTGTTTAATTATCAGTATCTATGATTACATAATTAAAATGATAAATTATTTATTTGCAATTCCTTGAAGTTTCTACCTAACTTGGAAAAACAGGAAGAAATAAACTTGAGATTTCAAATCATTTTGTTAACATGTTTATCTAATTATCACAAGTTCCAAAACAATGCATTAAAATATTACTTTGTTTTGTTTAAAGTCTAAGCTTTGTTTAAAGCTGACCTACAACTCACTTTGAAGTCTAGGCTGGCCTAAAACTCATGGTGATCCTCCTACCTCATATTCGAAGTGTTGGGATTCTATATATGAGTCACCATACCCAGCTTTAGTACTTTTAACATATTTTGACTACTATATTACTAAGTTTTAATCCCAGCGCTCTGGAGGCCAAGGTAAGAAGATTGCTGTGAGTTTGAGGCCACCCTGAGACTTCATAGTGAATTCCAGGTCAGGCTGGGCTAAAGTGAGACCCTACCTTGAAAACCCAAAAAACAAATAATAATAATAAAAATAATAATAATAAAATTCAGTAATTTTATTTACTGGAGCAACTGGTTATTTGTCATCAGAAATTATAAAAGCTGATACAGATTAAAACAAATTCTTTGATACTAAAAATTTTTACATATCACCTTGTTCTGGCACTAATGAAAACTAAGGTATGAAAATCCCCACCTGCTGGGTGTGGTGGCACACACCTTTAATCCTAGCAATTAAGAGGCAGAGGTAGAAGGAATGCTGTGAGTTTGAGATCAGCCTGGGACTACAGAATGAGAGCGGGGTCAGCCTGAACTACAGTAAAACCCTGCCTTGAAAAAACTAAAAATTTCCCAGCTAAAACCTTTTGAGATGTTATCCTAATTCACATCGTGGGTGTCTTTCTTAAGTTCTTCCACTACAATTTTTGGTAAGTAAAGCAATGAGAGTTCATGACCGGCCTCAAAGGAAGAAAATGAATATTCAATATAAGTTTATGACATCTCTCCATAAAAATGAGTCTCATGTACATGTAAAAGATAGACATGTGTTTAAGTTTAAAAGTGATTCTAATTTATGAATTTCATGAAAACTTTGTCAGTGATTAGTAAAGAAATAATTCAAGCATTATCACTGAACAAATGAAGAGAAAACATTGACAATAAATAAATAATAATTACTTCCCATGGTAAAAACTGTGTGTCACACTTTAACTTTGAAACATAAACAAAATATTGCTCAGAACACATACAATTTGTTTTCCAGAAAACGAGATGTAGTAATGGATATGCTACTTTAAAAACTTGAAACATGGATGCTTTAAAACTGACAACTGTAGAAAACTATCTCATGATGACTAGATGAGTCACTAAAATGTAAGCTTTTCACATTCTGGACATCGGGAAATAAGATTATAAGAGGGCTTAACAGACTCACTCTCTCTCTCTCTCTCTCTCACACACACACACACACTCCTCTCTCTCTCTCCCTCTCTCTCTATTGAGTGCTCAATCCTAATGCAAAGGGCCCTGCTATGGATAGATGCTAGGAATAGACTTTATCTTCTGAATAGTGTTTGAAACACCTCAGGCCAAATAATGAAATTTTACTAGACAAACAGAAAAATATTAACAGCAGCAGCAATAATGGAATGAAGAGGTATACTAATCAGATGTATAGTGCTGCTCCTAGTAGCCATGGATTATCAAACAATAACATCAGTGCAAGGCATAGGACACCTCCCAATGAGCTGTGGGTCAAGAAAGCCTCTGAGGCTCTCAAAACAATAGACTATTGCTCATGCCTCTTGGCTGTCCACCAGAACTAAGGACTATTCCTGCAGACACCTCTGCCATTAAGAATAAGAATCCCAACACTTGGGAAGCAGAGGTAGGAGAATCGCCATGAGTTCAAGGCCACCCTGAGACTACATAGTGAATTCCAGGTCAGCCTGGGCTAGGCTAGAGTGAGAACCTACCACGAAAACAAAACAAAACAAAAAACCAATAGGACACTAGGAAATCAAGTTGGAGGTATGGCAGAAGCTTCCTTCCTGTTGGCTAGGCTAGTTTCCATAGTGCTGGAAGGAGCTTTGCAGGCATCTGTCAGTGAAAATTCATCATCCAGTAGGGGTTGGGAGATTGTTCAGTGGTTAAGGGTACTTGCTTGCAAAGCCAACTGGCTCAGGTTCAATTCCCCCAGTACCCATGTAAAGCCACACATAAAAAGTGGTGCATCTGTTTGTCATTTGTTTGCAGAAGCAAGGAGCCAAGAAACATGCATGGAACCCACACACAAATAAATAAAATAAACAATACCACACAGAGGTGAATCATGTATTCTACAACACTGATCCACCAGACAAGACCAGTGCCTTCAAGTGTACTAGTGTCATAACTTTTACAGGGGCAACCAACAGCTCTTTGACTGGATTTGCTGCTTCCTCCACAGGAGAGAATTCATGCCTAGCACTGAAGACTAGGACAAACTGCCATAGCTGGGGAGAACCGTAGGCCACACAGAAGAACATACTATTACTCTACTGCTAAACGATGTGTTGTCAAACTGCCTCTTACACATTTGTCTTTACATACATAGACCAATAATGTTCTGATGACTGGTCAGAAAAATTTTTTTAAAAATATTTATTTTGCCGGGCATGGTGGTGCACGCCTTTAATCCCAGCACTCAGGAGGCAGAGATAGGAGGATTGCCATGAGCTCGAGGCCACCCTGAGACTACATAGTTAATTCCCAGGTCAGCCTGGGCCAGAGTGAGACCCTATCTTGAAAAACCAAAATATATATATATATTATTTGGTGGTGGTAAACAGTCAATGCAGGGAACTCTAATGGATCAAGTGACTGATGAATGCTCAGCCCTACATCCCCTAGAGGGCTTAGAGAACATCACAGAAGATGGGATGGAAATAAAAACAAGTTGGAGGGGGAGTGAGTAATGGGAAACTCTGTTGTCCAGTCATGGCAAGGCCATTGCACTAATGAATTCACACCAGCTGTGGTTACCAGCACATGATGGGGGCAATCAACATTCTGTTATAGGTAGTGGAGGAGCTTGAGAGACTACTTTCCTCCTTAATGAGCTAATGACAATTAAAGGTTTCCAGGGGAGGGGAAGCCATTCTCTTCTATGGCATAGCCACTGATAAGTGATAAGGAGGAACATAGACTGAGCAAGACATTTGAGAAAGTGCTCTGTGGGCAATACCACCTATATTTTAAATCTTTTGTGAGAAAGCTTCTAAACCCTGGATTGAGACTGCTGAGTGAGCAAAAGCCCTTTGCCTGACAACCAGAATGCAGATTCCTGAAACCTAGCTAAAGCCAGATGCAGTCTTTTACACCTGTGGACTCCTACCAAGCACAATCCACCATCAACAGAATGTATAAAAGACAAACATGACAAGCTATCATTTGCCATCTTGGACCTTTTCACTAAGCTTCACAAGAGTTTTATCTACAATTTATCCAAGAAACTTTTTGTCTTTTCATAAGTAAATCCAGTCCTGGATGTATTAAAGTAATCTAAGCAACTCCAAGGGTCTATCAAGTTTTGATGAATTTAGCTATTTACAGGATTTAAATCTTTGTAATGAGACAGAATTGCTTTTTTTAACTTAAAAGTTGAAAATGAAAGTATTATAATAGACTTAAATAGTCAAGTGAAATTTAATATTGTCCTCAAAAAATGGGATGGAAGAGTATCATGTTTAATACATTATAAAATGCACTCAATTAAGCACCCATAGCATAAAATGTTACTGAAAACTGCTTCTGTACAACATTTATAACTCATGGAATAAAACACAGTGCTGTGAAAATCTTTCTGACAATACTCCCCTGGAAAACTAGGTCCCACACACTCCATGATATTATGTTTTAAAATATCTCAATTTCCCCCTATTTGCTAGCAACTATCCTCAGTCTACAGAGAATAGATGAGGAAGGAAGTCCTTGCTCCTCCCAAGTGGGAGCAGAACTTTTAGGAAAGGAAGATAGAGGCCATAGTAGCCAAGTGACAAGCAATTTCTATAAATTAAGCAAACTAGAAATTAACCGAGGGACTGTATCAACAGAAAGCCAACTATAGCCCTTTATCTAAACACTACTATTACCTATAAAGGGGCCCAATGAGGAAGTGAATGACAATGTAACTCTTAAACAAAAAGACCAATATAAATACCTCTAAAATAAATTTTTGGAAACTTACATGCTTTAGAAGAATGATTTAGAGATCATTTAATGTGGTTTTAAATACTAACATGAATAAAGGGTAAGAAGTTATGATTAGTAATAGTAGTCATCATGGTGTAGGCTATTGGGGAAAATAGTGCCAGAATAATAGACCCAACAAACAAAGCAAATAATAAAATAAGGAAAAGACAGAATTTCTGCTTTAGCATATGTTAGATTAGAAAAACCAGCTTAAAAATTGAAAGGAGGGGCCTGGAGAGATGGCTCAGCAGTTAAATGCTTGCCGTGAAGCCTAAGGATATGGGTTCGAGGCTCGATTCCCCAGGACCCCACATAAGCCAGATGTACAGAGTGGTGCATGCATCTGGAGTTCGTTTGCAGTGGCTGGAGGCCCTGGCGCACCCATTCTCTCTGTCTCTTTCTCTGTCACTCTCAAATAAATGAATAAAAAATAAACAAACAAGCTGGGCATGGTGGCGCACGCCTTTAATCCCAGCACTTGGGAGGCAGAGGTAGGAGGATCACTGAGAGTTCGAGGCCACCCTGAGACTACATAGTTAATTCCAGGTCAGCCTGGACCAGAGTGAGACCCTACCTCGAAAAACTAAAAAAATTAAATAAAAATAAAAAAACAAAAAAACTGAAAGGAAATGATAAAAATAATAAAACACAGATCACTAGACATTTTAAACAACTGAATTCAAATACTCTTAAAGCATTTTAGTATGCTAACGTTCCACTATCACAATTAAAGTGATAAACTAAGATCAATTGAAATTTATTCTTTCCCTTACTCTATTATTCCTATTCTGTGACCCCACAAGCAGCAAACTATAAACAAATAAAATTTAATCTTATCCCAACCATTCATTAATGACAAATATTTAATGGTAGACTCAATGATAATCTGAACAACAAAAATAATCACTTTCTGATAGTAAGATACATAAACACTAGCAGCTGAGATGTATACAGATGTAAAAAGAGAACACTTTTGAACTTTAAAAATGAAGTAACTATACTAAATAGCCAATGTAGACAAATAAGACCTAATGTTTCTATTTTTTGCTTTTAGAGTACTTATTTTCCTATTTTATTACAATTTACTAACCAAATAAAGACCTTTAAAAAATCCATTATATTACGGCTCAAGCT